>QFFB01003053.1:0-21162 GCA_003316465.1 Ramaria cf. rubripermanens | reverse complement strand
ACACGAAGCAGGGCGATCATCACAAGAAGTCACCTGCGTTATATCCCAGAAGAACAGGTTGTACAACTCATTCTCCATACCAGTCACCCACAGTAGTAGTCTCTTTGCCCACAAATGACTGCATCATAGACCATCCGGGTATAAGGACCATTACGTGCAGGCTAATAGGTATTATTCCTGTTAGTGCATCTTTAATGGACCTACAACTCTATTCTGGTCCAGGTGATTCGCACTCCAATCAGAACAAACCATGACCCATGAGTTAGGAGTTGTGGGCCCTCAAGCACCCACAACTCTGACACTTTGACTTTGGCTAACTCAAGACTCAGCCACTGAGTTTGAACTCTGCCTCCATAGCTTACACAAGGCTGTGCATCCATAAATACTTCAAACCCAGCACACCCTCAAATCTGTGCCCTAGCAACCAAGGCTGTGCTAGGCTGTGCAGGACTGTACAAAGCTGTACAAAGATGTACAAAGCTAGGAAACCAGGGTTTGAATCCTGCAAAGCTCATTGGACAAATAAAGGCCAACCAATGTACAACCTTTCCAAACAAACCCCTAAAACCTCACAGGGCTGTGCAGGGCTGTGGAAAGGCTGTGCAAAGCTGTGTAAATATTACAGAGCAGAGCAGGTGATTGGCTATCTATTCTTATTCCTCCTTGCACCAACACACCACAATAGTTACAGGGTGTGTTTCAGATACTAAAATAGCTACATATGACATCACTATGACATCACTCCCTAATAGATAGAAGAACCCCACTTTACATAATCCTGTGTGCCATACAATATATAAGGAGGCCACTCTGACCCCTCAGATCAGCACAATCTGATCTAGCAATCTAGCTTCTTCTATCCAACTTACCAACTCATGTGACTTGCATATCTTACTAAGCTGCTAACCCCAGCTAGGGTCATACAGTTACTTTTCTGTATCAATTCTCAGTTAAGTAGTTGCTTTTCTACTTAGCCACCCAGACTAACCCTCTAGGTGAAATTTCTACAGAGTGAGATTGTTAATTGATTTTCTTGCCAATTAGCACTCCAATACTCAAGACGAGCTGTTCAGTTGATTTTCCTGTTCAGTGACTTTCACAAGTCGAGTCGAGCCACTTGCAAAAGCCACCTCCCATACTATTCGTTCATTATTGCAGTGCATTGACAGATTATTTGGACAGTCCACTTACAAACTCTCCTGTCAAGTATATTCCTCTTTTTGGAATACACTTGGACCCCAATAGTGTCCTTGAGCCTACAGACTAATAGATTATTGTTCAGTGCTGCTAAGAAACGCATTACCTTCCAGATGTATTAACTTGGACTGGTTATTACATGGATTGCAACCAAGGTACAAATATTAAATTATTTCCAGAGTTGTACTGCAGCATTGTTTAATATTCTTAAAGCCTCGTAAACAACACATTCTGATAGATTGCAGTGTTAGCAATAACACCAAAGTCTTGAAAGGTTCCAAAACAGCTTGCCTTTCCCTCTCATCTTCTTTGCAGCACTCTTCTTCTTCTTCTCCTCCTTCACCTTCACCGCAATATGTGCATTTAACTGTTCTATCAACTCATTGATTATTTGTTCCGTGTACTCCATATGTCCCTTGATTTTCACCAGGTCCTGTTCCTGGCTCTCCATGGTAGTGGCAAGTTCTTCATGGGCAGTTTGAAGGGTTTTCATCTGCAGCTGTATGTTCTCTCCAATATCAATTGCTTTTTTGAAGTGATTCTCAAGCACTGGCAATGAAATAGTATCAAGATCCTGACCCTTCAATTTCATAGCAGCAACTGTGGCCTGCAATTTGGTCAGTGCATCAGTAAGGCCTTTCATATCCGTGATTCCTTTGTTAGCTGCTAATACACCCTGTGGTATATTCACAGGCAAACCGTTCATTGCCAAACCAGAGGGAGTGCCTAGGATTGGTGCTGGATGGATAAATATGCATTTCAGTTTTGGTGAGATTGGCCTATTTTCCTCTTCCTCTGCATCCTCTTCACATTTGCCTTTGTCTAGCTTTCTCTTCGATGAGCTAGAAGCTGGGTATGGTGGGAAAATCGCACCAGTGCGGTGTGGCATCACAAACAATTGCTTAGGCATCGGGACAGTCACAAGGAACAAGCACTGTCCCTCAAACCCCTTCAATGTCACAGTGAGCTGTATTTAGTTTCTACTCACATAGTCTGCTAATATGACCATGCAGTGCTTGTTTTGGAACCCTTCAAGACTTTGGTATTATTGGTAACTCCGCAATCTATCAGAACGTGTCGTTTACGAGACTATTGGAATAGTAAACACTGCTGCAGCACAACTCCGGAAATAATTTAATATTTCTACCTTGGTTGAAATCCGTGTAATAACTAGTCCAAGTTAATACAACTGGAAGACGATGCGTTTTTTAGCAGCAATGAATAATAAACCAAGGTTTGCAGGTTCTAGGACACTATTGGGGTCCAAGCGTATTCCGAATTGAGGGGAATGTGCTTGATAGGAGAGTTTGTAGATGGATTGACCTGATGATCTGTCAATGCACAACAATAAACGAGCGACAGTATATGAGGTGGCTTTTGCAAGTGACTCGACTCGACTTGTGAAAGTCACTGAACAGGAAAATCAACTGAACAGCTCGTCTTGAGTATTGGGATGCTGATTGACAAGAAAATCGATTGCCAACCTCACCCTGTAGAATTTCACCTGGCAGGTTAGGCTAGGTGGCTAAGTAGAAAAGCAACTACTTAACTGAGAATCAATATAGCAAAGCCACTGTAAGACCCTAGCTGGGGTTAGCAGCTTAGTAAGATAGACAAGTTGTGGATAGAAGAAGCTAGATTGCTTGGATCAGTTGGATGCTGATCTGAGGGGGCAGGATGGCCTCCTTTTATATTGTATGTTACACAGGATTATGTAAAATGGGGTTCTTCTATCTATTAGGTGAGTGATGTCATTCGTAACTATTTGCACAATCCAGTGCCACCCTGTAACTATAGTGGCTTGTTTGTGCAGAGGAAAGTAAGAATAGATAACCAATCATCTCCTCTGGTTTACACAGCCCTGCACTGCCTTGCACTGCTTTGCACAGCCTTGGACAGTCCCATGACCATGACATCATGGTTGTGGCTTATTTGGACCCAGGATCTGGCCAATGGTTGCAGCAGAATAGGGACCCTCTTTTTGGCCTTTGTACAAGTTTGTGCAGGTTTGTACAGTTATATATAGCCTGGCACTGCCCTGCATAGCCTTGGTTGTCGGGCATGCCGGCTATCTCGGAGTTGTGGCTGTTTTTGCGTTCTTGACTCCGGGATCGCCGTTCGAGGCTTCGTCCGGGCGGAGTTTGAATTTGGATCCGGTTTGCCGGTTCGAAGGGTCTGCCCGGGCGGAGTTCTAATTTTGAAGCACCGAAACAGAGTTATGGGTGCTGGTGGGTCCATGGCTCTGCAGTGAACAGAGTGAGGCCTTTTTGAGCCAGAGAAGACGAAATAAATGGCGAAAAAATGCCTAAAAATTAAGGGATGTTGGAACAAATGTTTTCCCCTCCAAAAGATCCATGTATTTGTTATAGGAGGCGAAAAAACAGTATTTTTACGCTTTTTAATGCTTTTTTAGTGTTTTCCTTCCACTTAAGACAATTCCCACACAGTGCTGCACTTCTGGCCATATCATCCCCATTTTAGGACAATGTCCACTCAATGACCACTGTGTTAAGTTCACGGATGTTACCCAGAACTTTGGAGGTCAGAGACTTGGAGGTCGGACTTCAAAGCAATACAAAGGGGTAGGGACTTGGCTTCGACTTATGGGTTGTGCCACCTACTATTGTTTGGTCCCTAATTTTGGAGATCGGAGTATCGGAAGTAGTCCAGAGGTTTGGACTCAGAGTTATCACTAATAGTATCTAACTATGGGGATAGTGATGCGAGAAGACTGGAGGTGGTAATGGGGAAATAAGTCGATATTCGAACTAAAGAACTGGATACAAGATTGGAGGACTATTAATACCTCATAAACTAATTGTATCCTAAGAACATATAACAAGAAGGATATAAGAGGTGCATAACAAGCAGAGTTCAGAATAGGTTTGGAGGTTTGGATTGAGTGAGGTACAAGTATTCTACTTTGTATCATGAATAAGAATTATACTTTAAGAGGCAAACAACAAGTACTAAAACGGAACATAATAGTTACTTTGGAGTTCAGAGGTCCAAAGGTTTAGAGTCTCGGTGTTAGATCTCAGGGATCTAACAGTATCCCCCTTTTTAAGGGCCGAGCCCATGAGGCTGTGGAAATAACCATGGGAATGTAACATCAGAGATTTCGGAAATCAGTATAAGAAGCAAGGGGTTAGAAGGTTTTAGCAAAAAACTTCTCTTTGACTACACACAACCGCCCACACCCCTAGCCCTCAAATGTCCAACACACCCACACCATCTTCCGAGATCACCTGTAAGCTGGTGGAGCTCCAGAAGGAGCTTGAGTTGGCTCAGGCTGAAGAGGCCCAACAAGCGGCTGAGGAGGAGGCTTGTGCCAGGGTGGAGGAAGAAGAGTGAAGGAAAGCCGAGGAGGCTCGGAGGGCAAAGGAGGCCAGGAAGGCCAAAGAGGCGGAGGTGGCCCAGAAGGCCGCGGAAATCCAGCAAAGATATGAGGAAGAAAAAGCTTGGAGAGAGGCGGCAAAACGGGAGTCCGAGGCGGAGAGAATGTGACTCCAGGCAGAGGACCACAAGTGCAAGCTTGCACACAATGAGGCAATCCAGAGGAAGTGAGCAGAGGAAGAGGAGCGCCAGTAGAAGGAGGCCGCACTTTTGGAGATTCAGAAGGAGTGGAAAGCTGAGGACATCACCAGGAAGAAAGCAGCAGAGGAAGACATGGTTCGTCTTAGAGCCTATAGGCAAGAGCTAGAGGCTCGGAACAGACCGGAGCCCAGAGGTTCGGGGAGTCAGAGCAAGGGGAAACAGCCCAAACTCTGAGTTTGTAGTGAGTGCAAGTGGAGGCAAGTTGAGTGCAAGTGGGAGGAGGGCGGATGAGGTAAGTGATAGTAAATTCTTGCGGAGTTTGGACTTATGTCTTGCCAGGGACATCGTGCTGAGCGTGTCGAGACCGTAAGGTCCAATGCGTAGTCGGAGAAGTTCCTGGGAGTCCACGCAAGCATGGGAGGTCTGACAAAGACAACAACGAGGACCGAGCGGCAAAAAAGCCCAAGGGGTCCGCCCCTAAGGTAGTTATTCAGCCTTCGGAGAGGCCAGATAAGGAGGCCAGGGACGGAGACAGGTATGTCTTCTGGATGTCCCTGGTGAAGGCGTTGAATGAGGTCATTGTGGAGTTGAAGGCCAATGGAGAAATGCAGAAGTGTATTCTCGGGGCCTTGGAGGATATCTGGGACCGTTTGTCTGGGAACCTTCAAGTCATGGACGTGGAGCCGGAGGGGTCCGAGGATTCAGACACAGAGGGTTTGGAGGAAAGGACGAATAGCACAGTAAATAGTTGTTCCTAATGTAACTTGTTTTCTTGGAAACTGCATGATCTAAGAGTTAGCAAGCAGTAAAGGTCTGGGCTTTAAAGGATATGCTTGGTGAAAGTCTGAAGTAACTTCCGAGGCATGTCTGAGCTCGGAGGCTGGGAGCCATGAAGTTTCTTCATCAGTGCCTTCATATCCAGCCCATTTGACCAAGTACAGTAATTTGTCTTGTGATTTAGGGTTTATTTTATATGATGGGAGAATATAATTCAGGCTCCAAGTGAAGCTGAATTGAGCAGAGGTCTGATAAAAGAGATGGTTCTGAAAGAATTCCAATATATGCAGATTATCTTAGCAATTTCTGTGTCTAAGAACTTTGAACAATTTAGAGGAGGTGAGTGTTATTGCTACTACTATTTACAGCGTAAAAACTAGTCATTTATATGTAGGAAATTGATCAGTATGAATATTTCGAGTACAGGTCACGTGACCCGGCAGTACAATGATCGCGTGTAGATACTTCTGAGTGTCATGCAGTAATAAATGGGAAGTGGAGTGTTATTATGAACATGTGAGATATATGTGAAATGGAGGCTACATGTAGGAGAGTCAAGATATGTGTTCCGTGACAGGAATCGCGATATATGTGCAGGGCGGGCTCAACGCGACGTGTCCTAATTATAGAATGAATATGACCGAGCGCCGGAGCCAGATGCGGGGTAAGATTGTCTCCGATCAGCGATGTCATCGCTGGGACATCAACACGTGCAGGCGCTTTGGCGGCAGGATAGTGATGGATATGAGGTCATGGGCTTGGTGTAGGGAATATATACATTCTGGATCGAGGAACATCTCGGGCGATTCCTGTTCTTGAACAGGGGCCATAAGGAGGGTATCTGATAATAATACCCCAGATATTCATTAGGTGTCATGAGTAGGAGATGTTAATTTATTTTTAGATGTTTTTTGTTGTGACTTCTCTTCTTTATTTATAACAATTTGCACTTGCGTTGTTTGTCTACCCTAGAGTCCAAAATCTTGGAGATCTCGTACTCAGGTTCTCCATCGATGATGATCGGAGGGTCTGGTGTCAGAGATCGATTCGGGAACTCATTTGGGGTTGTGGCTTCAAGCATTGAGACATGGAACACTGGGTGAATGGATTGCATGGTGTCCAGAAGCCAGAGTGTAAAGGACACAGATCCGACGTGAGCTATAATTTTGAAGGGACCTAAGAACTTCTCTGAAAGCTTCTTCGATGGCCTCGTAGTTCGGATGTGGTCTGACCAGATGAAGACCTTATCTCCTACTTGGAAGTTCAGAGGTGGTGTTCAGCGTCAGTCTGCGGAGGTGGAGTACCATTTCTGTGCTTCAGAGATGGTGGTTCAAAGGTGTTGGTGTAGCTCATCAAGGTCCAC
The DNA here is from genome assembly GCA_003316465.1 of Ramaria cf. rubripermanens. Lineage (NCBI taxonomy): Eukaryota > Fungi > Basidiomycota > Agaricomycetes > Gomphales > Gomphaceae > Ramaria > Ramaria cf. rubripermanens. Next base: position 14,288 of record QFFB01003053.1, on the reverse strand, counting down.
AGCGAAGTCTCTTGCTTTGGTGGAAGCGAGGTCTCGCTCCAGGTGTACGGAGATGTTTGGATGATAACCCTTGTTGGCAAAGAAGGGTGATATGCCAGTGGTGGTATTCAGAGAGTTGTTGTACACGAATTCTGTGATCAGAAGGAGATCAGACCAGTTGTCTTGCTGGTAGTTGCAGTAGATTCGGAGGTACTGTTCAAGGGATTGATTCATGCGTTCAGTCCGTCCATCACCTTCGGGGTGATATCCTGAGGTGAAGTGGAGCTTCATGTCGAGAGCGTTTCAGAGTGACTGGAAGAAGGAGGACACAAACTCCGAGCCTCGGTTGGAGGTCATGTGTGAGGGGACTCCATGCTTGGAGAAGACGTGGAGGACGAATAGCTTAGCTGGAATTGGAGCAGTGATCATATCGAAGGTTGGGATGAAGATTGACTGTTTGGAGAGTCGATCAACGATAACAAGGATGGTGTCATATCTGGAGGAAGGAGGAAGCTTCTCAATAAAATCCATGGAGATAGAATTCCAAGGTTGTTCCAGAATGGAAGTTGCTTTAACAAGCCATATGGACGATGTCTCTGTGACTTTGAGCGCATACATGTAGTGCAGGACTTAACATAGGACTTAACAGAAGTTCGGAGTTTGGGCCAGACATAGTCTCGTCAGACCAGTTTCAAAGTTCAGTTTTGTCCGAAGTGTCCAGAGATCAGATGATCGTGCTTGTACTGTAGTACTTGTAGTCGGAGATCATTGCTGTCCAGTACATAAATCCAGTTTTCTAGTAGAAGATGTCCTTTGGGACTGAGGGTCCATCGTCCTACCGGGTTGCTTAGGTGATCTGCTAAGGTCGGATCAGAGTTGACGGAGGTTTGGATATCAGAGTGGAGTTGGTCGATATCCATAGTGATGGCTGTGCAGAGTATAGGGGCGCAGAGTGACGTAGCTTAGAGTGACGAGGTAAGCTGTTCGGAGGTGAATACGGGTCAGAGGTTGTGCAGATTGATGGTTGCATAATTGCTTTCCCCCTCTTTAAGGTAGACGTCCCATCATCTAGTTAAAGCGTCAGGTTTGGTTCCGAGGCGTCTGGGGTGGAAGTGTATAACCATGTTGAATTGAGACAGGTATTTGGACCATCAGACTTGTTGTCGTGTGAGGAGCTTCGTTGTTGAAAAGTATTCCAGGTTCTTGTGATCAGTAACAATGTCGATTGGGTTCGGAGATCCTTCAAGGTAGTATCACCAGACCTTAAACACTTCAAAGATAGCCATTAGTTCCTTATCATGGACATTGTAGTTCCGTTCTGCGGAGGAGAAGGTCCAAGAGTGGAACGCGATCGGATGTACTTCATTATCGTCTGGAGACGTTATTGAGAGGATGGTGGTGAGAGTGTAGTTGGAGGCATCAGTTTTGAGGATAAGAGGAGCTTTGGGTATCCAATGTTGAAGGATTGGAGTGGTGGTGAAAGCCTTCTTGAGTGCGTTGAATGATTCTCGGCATTCTTCGGAGAAGACCCACGGAGCACCTTTCCTGGTGAGACATGTCAGTGGGACTACTAGGTCGGAATTGTTGAAAATGAAATGCCTATAGAAGTTGGCAAATCCATGGAAGGATTGGATGTCTTTGGCCTTTCTCAGTTCAGGCCAATCTTGGATGACTTGCACCTTCTCGGAGTCCATTGTGAGTCTATTTGGAGACATAATGTATCTGAGATACTCAATGGTGTCTGCATGGAAAAGGCACTTGTCAGTGCAGGTACAGGTTGTGTTGTTGGAGCCTTTGGAGTACTTCTCGGACATGCTCTCAGTGCTGCTCCAGGTCATTGGAGTAGATGAGGATGTTGTCCAGGTATACTAGAATGCATACATCCAACATGTCAGCAAAGATGTCATTCATGAAATGTTGAAAAGCAGCAGGTCCGTTGGTAAGTCCAAAAGGCATGACACGCCATTTGAATGATCTGTATCGAGTTTGGAATGTGGTCTTCCATTCATCACCCTTGCAGATTTGGACAAGGTGATAGGCATGTCAGAGGTCAAACTTTGTATAGATATGGGCCTTGCATGATGTATCTAGAAGATCGGAGATGCGAGGTAAGGGGTATTGGTCTTTCTTGGTGATTCGGTTGAGGCCTCATAAGTCGACGCATAGGCGGAGCAAACCGTCCTTTTTCTTGGCGAAGACCACCGGGGCACCGCATGGAGACTGAGTGGGGCGGATGAAATCCCAGGTTAGATGTTCTTCCAGGAATTCATGGAGGGTCTTAAGTTCTTTTTGGGAGAGGGAATAGATCAGACTAAATGGTGGGGTGGGGTCATTCCTTCTTCCAGTTTGATCTTGAGATCGTAAGGCCTATGGGATGCAAGTTTGTCAGCTTTGGCCTTGCTGAAGACATCCGTGTATTCACGGTACTCTTCTGGGACACCACTCATGTCGACCAGAGTTTCGTCCGAGTCGAGCTTGTCTGGCCTTGAGATAAGGAGCTGAAATGTTTGCGTGTCTTCCATTCTGGATATGCAGGCAGATGCTGCTGCATTGATCATGGTGATCTTCGGAGCAATGAGTGGAGTCAGAGTTTCGGATGAGATTGGAGCCAGAGCTACTGTCTCTGTAGGTACCAAAGATTCAGCCTGTAACAGAGCACGGAACGAGATACTGCCCAAAGCCCAGTCAATCAACAGATTGAACCAGGTGAGCCAGTTGTGTCCTAGTACTGCGGAACAGCTGGAATCTAACGAAGTGACGTAGAACATCACAGAGTGTTGTTCCCCAGAAGGAAAACAGATCGGGAGGTTCACAGCTTGATGGATAATGTTATTGGTCATACCATCGAAGAGTTGGAGCGGGATTGGAGTGATGTCATATGCTTGGAGTTTGTGTTCTGAGACGAAGGCAGATTTGAGGAAACTGTGTGTCAAGCCAGAGTCGACAAGGGTCAAAAGCAGAGTGTTCGAAATGAGGTCAGAGGTTAGGCAAAGTGTTAAGGAGTTCTGACTAAAAAGAGTGGATGCGTTGAGTCAGACTACTGGGGTCACACCAGGAGCTACAATGCAGTCCTCCTTTGGTGTGAGGTTTGGAGGACTGCTCAAGAATTTTTTGACTCTGGCATGGCCTTGTCTTCTCGGCGGTGAAGGAAAATCGAACGAAACGCATCTAAAAGCTTCAAACTCCAAGGAGCCTTAAAAACTCTAAGCTCCACACGCGTCTATTTCATCTCAGCTTATTCCATCATCTCAGTTCAGCCCAGCCAGTTGACTCAGCCATACCCCATTGATTATCAGTTCATTGTTATCCCCATGCCGTCAATCAACAACGCAGCTTCAAACTCTATTCCCCTTCAGACTATTGACTCCCTAACATCGCCCTCATTATCACGATGGTCACTCGATTTGGAAAATATTCAAAGACACACCAAGCTTAATCATATGCTTTACCCCCAGTCACCTAAAGCAGCACGGCTCTCAATGAAAAAGTCACATCCCTATATTCTGAAATCATATGCCATTGGAGATTCAGTGTATTTCCAAGACGACACACAGCCATTTACATTCCTTGGATACATGGGCAAGATTGTTCACAAGGAAGGAAGGGAAGAATACGAGGCAGAATTCAGGGCTCCATACCCCACCAACCCTCCCACGTCAATCCGACTCAACCTTCATCATAGAGCTGCTCGAGACCATATACAACTGTCTCCCCCTCGTGTTCTATCATAGGAGTGGATCAAGGAGACGCTCAGGAGTTATTTCTGTTGTTGATTCGTCACCCTCACTCTTATGACTCAATTGCGCCGACTAATTCCATGACTCATCTCAGAGAAAGTGGACCATTTGTACAATCACGATTGGTGGATATTTATAGTGCTCTTGTTATGACTCACTTTGTTCCAGAATGACTCACCTTGTTTCTATTTTAGTTAGTCTTTTCTCATCATGACTCATACTTGTTCTATTTTTGGATCTTTTATTACTCATTCTCCATACTTTACCCCTATCTGACACATTCTTGCTTACTTTCACTATTGTAATTTCTCCATTGTTTCCCCTTTTGTGTTTTGTGTTCTCACCATTACTCATCCTGACTCAGACCTGCTTGCTCATCATATGACTCACCCATCACAGTGCATGACATCATTGTAGCTTGGGCATGTGTATATAAAGGGCTCGGTCTTGCAGTACAATAACAAGTCAAGTTCAGTTCTCAAGTCAAGTCTCTCTTAAGTCTTATGCTCAAGTCTAAGTCAAGTCCCAAGTTTAGGGCACAAGTCACTTTGTCACAGGACATAGCCGCGCATACGTCACACGTCACACGTCACAAGTTCTACGTCATATGCCACACAAAGCAGGGCAATCATCACAAGAAGTCACCTGCGTTGTATCCCAGAAGAACAGGTTGTACGACTTGTTCTCTGTACCAGTCACCCACAGTAGTAGTCTCTTTGCCCACGAACAACTGCATTATAGACCGTCCGGGTATAAGGACCGTTACGTGCAGGCTAATAGGTATTATTCCTGTTAGTGCATCTTTAGCGGTCTTAGTAGTGGAGGCAGCACGTGCCTTCGCGGTGACAGCAGTTGCTCGAGAGCATTCCTTGGCCATGTGTCTGGTTCTCCCAAAGAACAGACACAAGTTGTTGTTGAGACAGCATTGTCACTCCTGAGTTGTCAACTTGCCATCCTTTCCCAGCTTAGAGGCGAGGTCAGGAGTTTGTCGGGGTTGTCCAGAGGATCCAGAGGCTCTGGATAGATTACTGGAGCTTCCTGCCTTCGGAGCATTTGGAGGCCTCTTGTCGGTGTTTGGAGTAGGGGTCACAATGGCCCTGCCTTTGTCAGATCGGTCGTTGGACTTAGTGGTTGCGGCTTCTCGAGTAATTTTGGAACGTTGCTCCCAGTAGTGGGCATCGATGGTTTGCACCATAGTTCGGAGTGCTGCAAGGGTATCGGGTTTACCCATTTGGGAGACTTCATCCTTAATACGAGCCGGGAGTCTGTTGTAGAGTTGTCAGCATAATGCTGCGTCACCCCATTGGACCCTAGCAGCCTGTCGGTTGAAGTCTATGAGGTACTTGGCGACTCATTGGTTATCGCGCATTTGGAGGTTTTCGAGTTCGACCTCGGCTTCTGCTTTGGGGTTGTGAGGTCCAAAGTTGGTTCAGAGTTCGGACTCGAATTCGGCCCAGTTGCTGAGCCAGGATGGGGGTTGGTCGGGGGAGATTATCCCAGGTTTGAACCAGTTGAGTGCTGTCCCTTTGAGATATGATAACACATAGGTTACTCTGGACGTATTGTTGGAGAAAGCTTATGATCTGTCATGAAAATTCAGATAGCACTGAACTAAGAAGGGTTAGAGCTTGTGAGTATAAGCTCCGTCATAGGGTTCCGGTTCTTGGACTTTCGTCCAGGTGGAGGGTGCCTTGGGGACTGAGAGGTTTCTTGCCAGCATAGCGATGGCTTCGGCCAAGTTCGGGGGTTCAACTCCATCATCTGGGATGTCTCATTCTCGGTTGAAAGGGTTGGTCGGGGATCAGCAAGGTATGTTGTGTCCCTCGTTGGGGTGTTGGATTTCCTCAATGGCGGCATGACTAGCCTGTGGTGAAGGTTCATCGAATGAAGGGAGACCAGCTTGGGCCATGCTTCTGGTAATAGCTCGGGGAGGCATGAACGATAAAGGTGGTGAGTTTGAATATACTGTTAAGTTCATGGACATTACCCAGAACTTTGGAGGTTGGAGACTTGGAGGTCGGACTTCAAAGCAATACAAAGGGGTAGGGACTTGGCTTCGACTTATGGGTTGTGCCACCTACTATTGTTTGGTCCCTAATTTCGGAGATCGGAGTATCAGAAGTAGTCCAGAGGTTTGGACTTGGAGTTATCACTAATAGTATCTAACTATGGGGATAGTGATGCGAGAAGACTGGAGGTGGTAATGAGGAAATAAGTCGATATTCGAACTAAAGAACTGGATACAAGATTGGAGGACTATTAATACCTCGTAAACTAATTGTATCCTAAGAACATATAACAAGAAGGATATAAGAGGTGTATAACAAGCGGAGTTCAGAATAGGTTTGGAGGTTTGGATTGAGTGAGGTACAAGTATTCTACTTTGTGTCATGAATAAGAATTATACTTTAAGAGGCAAACAACAAGAACTAAAATGGAACATAATAGTTACTTTGGAGTTCAGAGGGCCAAAGGTTCAGAGTCTCGGTGTTGGATCTCAGGGATCTAACACACTGCCTGCATGCAAGCATACACACACACATGCACACACAAGTAGCTAGGACCAACAGTAGCTCTTGCATCTTGTCCGGGACATGTAATATATTACCATGGTGTCAAATAGCTAGCTTTTACATCCTATATTTATTTGTTTGTTATCGTGAGCATGAGTAGCAGCTGGTGCAGCCCTGCTAAATTACCAGAATTATATTTAAATTAAATATCTCAGGGCAATCCTGGGTTAATATGTAACAGGAACTTGGTAGAAACATCGACATTGACCTAAATTTCACCCCCACACTATTTGGAGAAAATATTGAGGATATTTCATGGATACATAGAAATTCAGAAGGATTTCTATATCAGGTATTTAGGGTGAAGTGTGGTGAAATGCAGCAAGCACGTGCATGTGTGAGTGCATGTATGTGAGCTAAAAGGGATGGTGTGAGCCCCTCTGGAAAACACATGCTGCAGTGAGGGGTCTCCACTGCATTGTGGAATTCCGAGACACTACCCTGTACATGTGGAGCTACAGTTAGCGATGCTCTATATGTAGAATGATGCAAGAAAGTGCACCATGAAAAAGCTGTGATATATGAGGGAGGCACTACTGTATGTGGTTGGAGCTGGTAGCTTGCATGTGCTGTGATAGCTAGTTGGGTGACTGCACGGCTGTGTCTGGGTGGGCATGCAATTCATCTTGTGTAAGCTCGTCCCTTGCTTACAGCTGTTTCGGGTACACAAGGCGGAGTTTGAAATTTGCGAAAATACTTCCGAAAATAAAAATTTCTCATAGCACATCTGAAACTGTAGAATAAGAGCTGAAAATTAGAGTGATTAACCTCCCAACATATTCCTGCAAATGTAAATAATTTTTGTAGAGTAAAACTCAGTGTATACAAAATATGTCAGTTGAAGTAAATGGGTTCTGGAACCTGCAAATCTCCATGTACAGTATGGGAAGGGCTTGGACTAAGGTTGGGCTCAGGTTACAGGGCTTGGGATGGGTTTAGTTACTGAATATGGTTACTGGAGATTTGTGAGGAACTGGATCATAATACTATAACAAGCAGCATGACTCACAGAAGGGGGGTGGCTCTGCCAATGCTGCTGCCAAATCTGACAATGAGGACAAGGGTGCTTTCTTTGCCAATTATGACTCTGAAAACATGTGCCTTACACTCCTGTCTAACTATGAGTCTGATTTGGAGGATGAGGAATGTACCAACAATTGGTTTTCTGAGCTGGGCAATGACACTGGAAGTGACATGAATACTGACTCACAGGATAAAGTTGATGAAAGTGAGTGTGATCTACTTGTCAACATCTGTGACAATGCAGCACTCACAGAGCCAGAAAATGTGCAAGCTGTCCAAGCCAAGGACAGCATGGAACCAGGAAACACCACTTACGTCAAAGTATATAACTCTGGTTGTACAAAGCACATCACTCTATATTGTAAAGCAGTAAAAGATTTTGCTGCAATATCCCCAAGGTTGTTCTGGGCTGCAAACTGACAAAGCTTTAATGCTGTTGGAATGGGTGAGATGGTGATCACTATGCCTAACAGAGTCACAACATCTCAACTTAACTTAACTGAGGTGTTATACTCACCTGAAGTCACCTACATGCTCATGTCAGCTGGATGACTTGACAATACTGGTTTCACTGTAACATTTGCAGATGGCAAATGTACAATTAAAGAGTGAGATGGACAGCAGGTTGGTGCAATCCCCAAATTGGGCCATGGCCTCTATCATATTTCACCTGAGTCTGAATCAGCAAATGTTGCTGCAGATGTGCTTGCCTTGGAGTAATTTCACTATTGCATGGGTCACATCTCACCTGAAACAGCTAAGGGACTTGTCACAAAAGGGTTTGTGACAGGAGTCAAGCTTGAGCTGTTGCTGGCAGGAGAATGATTCTTCTGTGAGTCTTGTGTGCATGCCAAAGCAACCCATAAACCTGTTTTGAAGGTCAGAGAAGGTGTTACAATCCAGTTCCTTGTGGATCTCTGGTATCCACATTCAGTAACTAACCCTGTCCCAAACCCCCAACACTGAGCCTGACCTTATCCAAGCCCTTCCCAAAGAAGTCCAAGCCCAAGCCCGACCCCCATCACTATATTCCACTTCCCCAAACCCCATTTCTTATCCATTCCTGAGCTTCATTATTGATCCCCTTAGCTAGTATGTCCAACCCTGTTTCCCTGTTATCCATATATAAGTCTTATATGTATGTACCTCACTCTTCAGTCAGAAATCAACTTAGATACCATTTGAATCCTTTACTAGTTTCTCACTCCATTCTCTCTTAGTCCTCCCACTTCTCTTGTCCAGACCTCACTCTGAAATCAAGGCCACATGCAATAGTGGATGGCGCAGCACATAAGCTGAAGCCCAGCCCTTACCAATCATCCTTGGCCCAAGCTCACTCTGAGGTCCCATGTGAAGACCCTGCTCTTAACAGAAGGCAACCGTGCTCTATCTTTGGAGAAGAAGTGTATAGAGACCTGTGGGGTCCAGCCCCAGTTTCTACCAAGGCTGGGAAGTGTTACTACATCACCTTTACTGATGATATGTCATGCTTGACTCACCTTTACCTATTATGCACCAAAGATGGGCCTCCAGTGCATGCAAGGAGTATGAGACTGTTAAGGTGCTGTCTTACTGGCGGATGTAGCTGAGGTACTTGGCGAAAGACTGAGATGGGGTCAGGTCAGAGGGACTTGGCTTCAACTTATAGTGTTGTGCCTGTGTGGCTGTTTTTCCCTGTATTTTGTACAGGAGGCCTGAAGGCCAAGGCTTCTGATCTACAGTACCTACAAGGGAGGCAAGTAACTTATGGGTGGGGGTACTTTGTTGACATCAGAACTGAATAACATACAGGTGTGGTATTATGGGTGTGTAAACTGTAAGACAGAAGATGCAAGGCAGATCAGAAGGGACTTCAGCTTCAGCTTATATGTTGCACCTCTTGAACAATCACAGGGTCCCAAGACTTCAGAATGGAGTAACAAGGTAAATGTAGCACAGTTCTGCAGTACATGTGGAAGTGTGAAAGTAATGATAGTAGTGTACTAAGAACACAATGGGCAAGGTTAATATGAAATATAGTTGATATTCAAACTAAGGCAACTAGTACAAATACAGGGGCTTATATACTAGAGGGTACATGTAAGTAGGTAGGAGTAATGAGTTCTGAGTTGGAACAGAAGAGGTATACAATGTGGATCACAAGCAGAGTTGGGGATCATAGCACAGGGAGGGGACATAACCCTGATATCTAAAGAGGTTCCCATTATCTGTCAGTATGGGGACACAGACATTCCACTAGGAACAAGGTACCTTTGCTGACAGAGGGGCCATGGGGATTGGAGAGCTGAGTAAAGGTAGGGTAGTAATGGAAGCAATAGTGTGGAAGTGGAAATGGAAGTACAGAATACATGGATGTAATATGTGGAATGTACTTATATACCAAGAGTAATTTGGGGATCAGGGATGAGTGACTGAGAGCTCACATGTTATGGGCAGGGTGGGATCTAACTAAGAATAGACAGGAGAGTAATAATAGAGACTGATTCAAGTATTAATGAAACCCTGTATAAGTGGTTGATTGCCCATGCTGATACTTGTTGAAGCACTGATGATGTAATCATGGGTTCCTAGCAGGGATGATGGTAACCAGAAACTCAGCTCTCAGATCTTTATGGAGAGTAGAGTGAGGAAATCACTGATGATGACTCAGAGGTATTGATCTCTAAGTGTAAAAGTTAGTTGCAATAGTTATACTACTAAAGCAGGCTTTGAAGCTGTTTGAAACAGTGAGTACAAATCTAGAGCAATTTAATTCACTGTAGACTGTGTGTAATTGAGGGCAGACTGAATTCTGACTCAGAGTGAGTGTAGACTAATTTCTAACTAGTGTAATATACAGGCTGTACTACAATATTTATATGACATTTTTCGCAGATAATCTGTGATAACAGATCTCAAGTCAATGGGGCAATCAACACATGCGGACAAAGGGGAGACAACATGCAGTCTGACAGGTAGTGATCATGATGAGGATAGTAGTCAGGTGGATGAAATATTAGGAAGCTTCAGTCAGGAGATACAAAGCCCTTTATAACATAGAATAGTAATTGTAATCAGTGAATTGTGTTGTTTGAAGCAATAGGAAAAACAGATCTTTGAAATTCCTCAAATATATGCATGTAAATACATGTGTAGGGTCTCTTGCCCTCTTTTCCCTGTTCCTTGGACAGCTACTCAATGAATACTCTTGATACTCCATTCCACTCACATTTCATGAGTTCCAATTGCCCTGTACACCACTTCCAAATGGTGTAGCATATGTGAATGGTGTGTGGTGGCCTGGTGATTATGAAATGTTTAATCCCATTGTAATTGTCCTTTAGATGCTTGTGATGTCATATGTTTGTGTATGAGTTTGATAATGTTCTGATCAGTGAATTGCACTGATGCTAATGGTGTGTTACCTTAGTATAACAGTGAATTAGTGATTGCATAATAGTGAGGTGTTAATGGTTTGACTCAGGGAATATATAAATATATTATTTATCACAACAGGAGCATGTTAGAAGGTATTATCTAAGTAATATTTACAAAATGGGCATGCTTGTTTTTGTTGTTGATGATGATGAGCATGAGCAGCAAGTGTGGGTGTGACAATTGGTAAGGTACAAGATGATGATGCCAGATGATGTTGCCAGATGCCTGCCTGGATGCCTGGCCAGAGGAATATCTGAGAAAGTCAAAAACCGGTAGTGCAATGGCTGGCAAAGATAAAAATTTTACAGCACTTAGTTTCCAGGTTATACTTGCAGTCTGCAAAAATACCACTCCACTGGGAAAATGTCCATGTACATAGACACACCCACATCCTCCCACACCCACATCCTCATGGACCCATAAATCCTCATGTATCCATAAAAAGACATCCACATGGGTGCAGGCAGACACATAAGGTGTGGGTGCATGCTGATGCATCATACATTGATGTTCTCTACTTACCACTCTACCACCTCTACATCTCCTTAATCTGTCAATCCTTGCCCTCCTCTATGCTCTAATTATGCAACCCATGCAATATATGCAACCTATGCCTGATATCACTGCCCCACTGACACTTTACCTCACAGGACATGCATTCTGATTAGCTAGGGTGAACATGGTAGACTCATTATTCATAAAATCCTGTGTCAGCTCTTTCTTGATCATCCTTCCAGTGCCATATACAATGTGCAGGCAACTCCCATTGATCTCAATAATATTCACTCATTAAACCACTCAGAATTCCTCACTGTTCTCCTTCCCCACTCATCTATCTTACTTGACTTCAAGGTGCTGGTTGAGGAATGAGAAGGGGGCTGGGACCATTGCAGACTCTAATAGAACCCGGATGTGTGCGGGGGCGGAAAGTCATGTTAATTATATAAGACATATTAGCTAAGCAAGGGGTGAAGTGCTGTAAACCAAAACATGATGAGCTTGACTTACCCAATAGAGAACGTTATGCTGGAAAATATCCATGTGAAGCACAAGTTAAGAAATGTAAGATCCCGTTGCGGATTTTTGGAAAAGATAGAGAAAAGTAGGATGATGGGAAGTCCAATGTGACCGCCAATTATTTGCAATGCGAAGAATGTGGCTTGCTGCTGCCTCAGCTCTGCGGACAGAATAAAAATCGATGTAAGCAGACGAAGATAGTATTAAGTAAAATCAATAAGTTTCACACACGATCATCTGGTCGATTCAAACTGTCCAGGATATCCGAGGCGTTCGGTGTGAGAAGAAGTTGCAAGTTGTCAGCACTGTGTCCGTCAAAATGGCACAACGCTATTTGGGCTAGTACAGCCACATGATGGGCTTTCACGCAGGGCCTTCTTGTTATGATGGTCTTCACTGAGGCAACATCTCATCCTACTCTTATAACAGAAACCGTGTGCAGAAAGCGCAGTCAGTATTCGATCTTCACCCCATCCTTGTGCTTGAATCATTCCTCTGTGCTCTTGACAATGCACGGGATCGCCGTCATTTTACTTGTCGTCTGTGCTGCCACATGTTCAAGCGGTAAGTACAATACTACGAGATCTTGCATGGAGAACTTATATGTTCACGTTGAGACGATGTAACTTACATTCCATTATCCGCCCCTCTTCCTAATGGCATGATGGTGTTATAGGTGAACTGTTTACTCGCTGTGGATGTTCAACTGAAAGTACGAGCCACTAATGAAGTGTCCACCGGATCTGTTCGCCTTGGGATCATGTGATAGATTGCGTGGCTGCTGCTCAAACAGTGGAATCCAGCATATCGCAGGTGAATATTTGTGTGGAGTGCCCACAATTTTTCCAGATGATGCGGTAGCACGGGTGAGGTGTGATAGTAGTGGAAGGGACAAGTGTGATATAATAGGTAGCAGCTGTTTGACTTAAGAGACACAGTGTAAGACTTGGAGAAGGTCCGTGCATTGACTCAAGCACAGTGATTGACCAGTAAAAAGGTTTTTTGTTTGGAGAGCTAACATGATTTTATACAAGCATAGCTAATGCATGTGTCCAAACTATTGCAGGGTATATAGGGTAACAAGAGGGGGTGAATCAACATGTGATGTATGTTCAGAGGTGAAAGCAGAGGGGATGAGATCCATGGCACATTGTGTAGTGTGGTGAACAGATCCACACAATTACTACCTGAGTACTACAATAGAAAGGTCAACATATAAAGCATTGGGAGAATAGACTGTGAGTGTCTTTGTTAGATCCCCATTTCACCTTGGATCTTGGCATACCTCGGGACTTTGGATCACATACCTCAGGCCTATGGCCTTGGCATACTTTGGTCACACTCATTCACACCCCCTGTGACATTCTGTTATTCTTACTTGCCTTATTCTTAGTACATTTCTACCCTGCCCGTATCCTGTGACCTCTCAGTCACCCTCTTGTCAAGATTGAATTTTGGAGTAAAAATTTAACGTCAGTGTAATTCCAACATGGGCCTACAGTCATAGTGAATAACCCAAGAGTAGTACGTGATGAATCACGCACGTCCTCAAGGAAAGGTCACCCCAGTTCAGGTGTTCCTTTATCTGATCCAAACACTCCTGCAAAGTGCTGTGAATAGCAGTCTCGGTGACGCCCCTAAAGGGACATAGCAAATAAGATCAAGGGTTTGAGCTCATCGATAGACACAACAACAGATGAGGCAGTGGACCATTGTACTAAGGTTTTTTCTACTAGTGAGGAGTCAAACAATGAGGTAGACATATGATAAGTGAACTAGAGAATTATACAGGCGGAATAGAAGTACTTATAGTAAAAGTTGAATGCAGGGGGGGCTGGATAGAGAGGGACTAGAACACTATGGAAGAGTGGTGTGTGCTAGGACATGGAGTCAGGGTCAAACCACCTTCATGGGGCATGGCAACTGATGGGGTCTGTGAGTGAAACCTGTTGGTTAGACTGGACTTCTGCTTGTACTTGGTGACCCTGCATGCTACAAGGGGGATGCAAATAATGCAAAACAAGGTGAAGTATTGTAGTACAATGGCAAAGCTCATGTTTGGCAACCAGCAAATAGGAGTGAGATTGACTGCAGAGGCCTTGCCAATATCAGCATGATGGAAGGACATGGGGGAGATCAACATAATTCGCTGAACTTGAGATGTGGAAAATAGTAATAATGACAGTAACCCCCCCCTAGCTTCAGAGTCCAACAATGATAGACATTATGCAGCCAACTGGGCGTAGATCTGAGATTGGCTGGTCTTGTCATTCATTCCCGTGGGTGGTCTGTGCATGACCGGGCACCATTTTCCAGGAGTATAAATTTTAGCCAGGATACCAGGTGTTTCTCATACCTTTGCCATGTCCACCAACATCCCTGCCGTCAACGCCCTTATTGAGAAAGCATTGGCCCTATCAAAGTCTCGTCCAGAACTGACAGGGACATTGTTGGAGGAGGTGGAGATGTGGACTTTGGAGGTGCAGGAATTCATGGTAAGTGATACCCTTTTGCTCTTACTGATGTCACCTGTCACTAACAG
>QFFB01003045.1:0-15485 GCA_003316465.1 Ramaria cf. rubripermanens | reverse complement strand
GTCATCATCACCATCATCGCCATTATCTCTGGGGTCATCAGGTGGATTATCATCTGGGAGATCTTCAATATGGCCTTGCAGCAGAATGCTATGGGGATGTGAGGGTGGCGTATAAATGGTAGCATTAGGGTTAAGAGGACTCATGATATTGTTGGAAGAGCCTGGGTGCAGGGGTGTTGCATGGGTTCTCCGAGTGGTATAGAGTCCAACCATTTTGATGGTGCCAGTGCGAGTGGCAGTAGTCATTGTTCAGGGGGGCATGGTGAGTGTCAAGACTTGAAGTTCAAATATACTGTTATGGATGTGTAAAACCATAAGATTGAGAGAATGGAAGACAGATCAGAAGGGATTTTGGCTTCAGCTTATGTGCTGCACCTCTCAAACAATCACAGGGTCCCAAGGTTTCAGAACAGAGGGGTCAAGTAAGGTAACATAGTTCCGCAGTATGTGTGGAAGTGCAGAAGTAATAGCAGAAGTGTACTAAGAACACTACAGAAGGTTAACATGGGAATGTGGTCAATATTCAAACTGAGGTTACGAATACAGGAGTTATATACTAGGATACTAGGGGGTACATGTATGACAGTAACAGTAATGTAGTTCCAAGTCAGAGCAGAAGGGTATACAATATAGATCACAAGCAGGGTCAGGGATCATAGTGCAGGGGGGGGGGGATGTAAGCATGATATCTAAAATAGGTACCCATCATCCATTGGTATGGGGACACAGACATTCCACAAGGAACAAGGTACCCTTGCTGATGGAGGGGCCATGAGGATTGGAGAGCTGAGTGAAGGTAGGGTAGTAACGGAAGTGATAGTGCAGAAGGCGGAATGGGAGTGCAGAATGTATGGATATAACAGTTAGCATCATCAACAAAGGCAGTAGCTGCTTGTCCCTTTCTGTTGCTACATCCAATAAATCTGCATTGTAAAATAGACAAAGGATCATTGACAGAGAGTCACCCTGGCTGATGCCATTGCAAATAGATATCCACTTAGACAGAAAGTCATCAAATTGAGTTTCATCCATCTGATTGCAAGTATTTGCTCCACGCAGAGCACATATTCCTCTGGGACTCTGCACTTGTGCATGTTGTGGAGCAGCTGGATGGTCACTGCATTAGGAAACACACCTTCAATATCCAGGAACAGCATAACTAATTTTTCTTTTTCAACTAGGAGTTTCACTATTTTCTTCCACCCCCATGCACTTTTGATTTTGTCTACTAGCAGGTGCATGGAGTCAGTGGTTGTGCGGCCTGGCCTGCTCCCAAAGTGATTGGTGGGTAGGAGGCCAAATTTTTTGGTGATGTAGACTAGATCCTTGGTGGTGATAATAGCAGCTTACCAATGGAGTTCAGCAGCGCTATGGGGCGGTAGGATTTGGGGATGTCCTTGCGGCTTGTGTAGGACAAAGCTGCCAGCAACCATGGCGGCATTTGGTGCCACCGTGTGATTGTTACTGTGATCCAGGAGCACCAGCAGTCACTATAGGTATGTAGCGCAAAGGTCACTCGGAAAATAGGTACTCCACGATTATGTAAGTCTATTGACTGCAGTTTTGATACCCGCCACCGAAACATATGCCCATCGGTTGCTGGTTGCTCGTCCTTTCCGGTAAATCGTTTGCTGGCCACCGAACAACAGCTTCGGACTGATCTGAAGTCCCGCGCACGTCGTATATATTGTCTTGCGACTTTCTCGACTATACAGCGCCGTTTAGGAACACAGGCTAGTCTAACTGGTGCGTGATAACACCCGCAAGAACTCACTCTCAGATCATCTCGTGTGATGGGCATACTTCATTATTCACACGCTACGGTCTGCTTCACATGGCTTCATAACCGTCACTAACCAGAGCTGTGTAATTGTATTCGCAGATCGCGGTTTCCCTTCGAGTACACGTCTTGCCCTGGACTGGAACGTCGTACTTACATAGGCTTGACGTTCCATTCCTACCTGCACCTTTGTGTCGTTGAGGACAGATAGGTCAACTTCGACCTTCGTGCGAGCTTCAAGCCTTGGGTGGGTGCCAATATGTGACTGCAAACATCTTTATGCGCAGCGCTATACAGTAGTTAGCGAGCCTAGTTAATACTTACCAATACACGCTACAGGTAATTTACCTCTACACGTAATATAAGTATATATATGGACACCCCGGCTCGTGTTCTGTCAGTTAAGTATGACTGTAGATAATTCTTGTCAAAAACAGCGTGCGCCGCTTCTCTTCACACGCGCTATGATATAGAATGTCCTAACCGATTAATGACCTAGCACTCAGTCCCTGCCGCGACACCCGACAAAACGAACTAGGCCGTCAAACCTACAATAATGCCATTCCTCTCTAGGTTGAAATTCTTGGGGGCGCTGCCCGTGCCAGAGTTGAAAACTACCCTCACTGTCCATTTGATTAACCTCGAGGGATCTGACGAAACGAATTTTGTCTACACTGCTCAAGAACCGATTGCCTCTGAGGCAACACCACCCAGCCACTTGCGCTTTGAGTGTCCTGATGGTCATACCAAGCGTGGTGATGTCTTGATCTGGGCATCAAGGACACGAAACCGAGGTCCATGCGTCGTGTATGGATGCTGGGTTTTTGACGGCACGATGTGGGTCAAGCCATTAATGAACACCGGAGTCAGGATAGAGCATCCAGAGCATCCGGAATATCAGCTTGTTGTCCTCTCAGGTCCATATGTCAAATGGGAGCTCCAGCGTGAACCATCATCGATCATCCCAGACCTTCCTGTGCATCTCGGCGTCCAAGAGCCTGTAACTATGAGTCCGGCTGCGATGACAGCACTCCGACGTACCACACGACAATCTGAGTCCAGTGAGAAATGGTTGCAATGGTAATACACTGTGCCTTTCCCTAATATTCTGCCCCTCAAACTCGTTGAAATAACAAACAGTGCCGCGGAGTCGGATAGCAGGACATTTGAAACTGTTGACCCAGCGAAACAACTTGAAAGTAATACCCGGTCAGTCGCATTCCGATCGTCTTCTAGCTGCTTCATGCTTACAGCAAATATGGTCAATAATTCAGCCGGATTCCCCCGTGCCAGTTCAATAAGACACAACGAAGTGCTGCACTGAAAGTCCTCCGGTGTCAGGGAAGTGCCAGTTTTGGCAGGACTGGGAGGTATAAAGCTACCCGACAGGAGTGCGACGAACCTCTTGACTACATCTATGCCAAACATCATAGGGCAGCATCTCCCGGTCCTTCATCTCACAAGAAACGGAAGACGATTGGTGGCGCAGACGAATCTAAAGGAAATGGCATGAACCTGAATCAATTTCTCCAGGATTTGGATATGACACTGCAGAATGGCGACGACTCCTCACTCGGAGGTGACCATAACTCCTTACTCGGAGATGACTATGGCTCCTCCCTCGATATTGCACACGAAAAGTGTGTGTTTGATTTACGGACGTCCTTGCGAACAATCCAAGAGGATCTCGCACAGCAGAAAAATCATGCCAAGGAAAGAGAAGCATGTTTACAGAGCGCATTAGACCTAGCTGAGGAAAAGATTCGGAAAAAGGAGCAGTTGGCACCAGGGCTTGTAGATGAGATCGGAGTGATGAAAGAGCAAATCAAAGAGATGAAGCACGCACTCGATGCAGGTGCAGATGCGCTTCAGAGCCAGAAGGATGAAGCAGTACAGGTCGAGACGGCAAGAGTGTTAGCCCAAACGATGGTGCGTGACTCATCCAGAAGGAATGTTAAGTATTTATATTGCCTGAACCATAAATCAAAGGTGCATGATTGCCAGCATCAGATCTCTACACTGGAAGACCGGCACCGCCATGATAGCGCCACCATCTCCGCTTTTCAAGCCAAAATGTCAAACGCTAATGCGAGGGCCACTCAACTCCGTAAACACATTTATGCTCAGCAAATAGTGATGGTCAGAGAAATGCAGCGCAAGACCGCCTTGAAGCGTAAAGTAAAAAACGGTGGAGATCGGCTTGCAAAGGAACGAGTGGAGAGATTGGCGATGGAGACACAGCTCAACGCTAATAGGGCACAATTGAGGGAGTACTTGACGATATCCGACAGAGAACAACGAGGAATAGAGCAACTATCTCTCATGCAGCAGGCATCATTGGAGCTTGATTTGAAGGCGAAGACTCAGGAGTTTGAGCAGGACCTGTTCAAGTCGCGCGAGCAATTGGCCGAGAACAGGGAAGAACAGCAACGAATAGCCGATGAAAATGAAGCTCTTAAAGGCGAGATGAAGAAGCAGGTCTGTCGAATTGAAGAAGCGCAAGCGGCGTGTCTGCATCTAACAACCTATTCTTCCGAACGGGAACGATATGTCGGGGAGCTTTCTGAAGAGCGCGCCACGTCTCAGAACAGGTTAAAGTCTCTGGTTCAGGAACTGGACGAAGAACGTACGAAGCATGCTAATGCTCTCTTGGACCTTGCCACCTTGCGTCAAGTAGTCAAAGACACGCAGGTCAGCCATGCAGATCTACACCAGAGGATGACAGCCACTGAGTCCCTCTTGACGACCAAAGACTCAGAGAGGAAGTGGCTTGATGCTCGACACGCCGAGGCGCTGGAGTCGGAACGAATGAAACGCGAGAATGCGGAGAAAATCCTGGATGCAATTAGGCGGGAGTGTCGAGAGCCGTTCGTCATACCGAGTTTGCTGGATTTGTTCGTGAGTGCACACCAGGAAGCGAGTAAGTAAGGAGCGAGTAAGAATACATTGTTATAAAGGACGGAAGTTTTTACGAGAGCGTGACTGAGAATACTGTAAGGCCAGGACTTAGGAGCCATTACATATTATTGTCTCTTTTTAAGAAGCTACCAATGGAAGAGGACCAACATCTTGGCGACAGCCGACGCTTGGTGACGGTCATGTCACAAGTTAGAGCGGGAATCAACACTTACCCCTTCGTTAGCACAACTCGTTGTGGAAGACCAACGAGCCGCCATTACTCTGTAACCCACCCCCTTGCTGCCAGGCAAACTCTTCCTCCTCGTCCTCCTCGCTCTACATCTCTTGCGGGAACTGTCCCGTACCACTCTTCATATCTCCTTATCCATGCTCGAGATCCGCCTTCTGAATGGCCTTCTACATTCACCTCCCAACTCTATCTAGATAGTAAGCGACGGCTCAAGGAGCATCATGGCTTGGTCAACTTTTGTTGGCCAGGCGAACAACCAGCCGGAGGAGGCAGGTCAGAAGAAGCCTACAGCGCGACCTTGTGGAAGAAGTCTATCTCGCAAGAGATATGCCATCGGGTCGAACTACCCCTTATTTCTACGAGAAGTCTAGGGATGGTAGTGGAGTCGGTTGACCGAGACCTCAGCTTTCCCCTGGAACGTGAAGATATGGCCTCATCTGGTCCATATTTTTACATCTGCACCCATAAGAAAAGAGATTGTAGGTGCGGGATCAGAGGTGGTGATCTCTTCAGATGTTTAAAGAAAGAGTTGGAAGTTCGGGGGATGCTCTTTGATCGCGATGGTAAGTCACGAGTTGTAGAAGTAGGCCATGTCGGTGGCCACAAGTGAGTATCCACCAGACTTTCCCATATTTATGTCCGAGGTCATCATGATACTCAGGAACGCCCCTAATATCCTTATCTTCCCCCATGGTGACTGGTACGGCAACTTGGAGTCCAAGGATCTTCCTGACCTTATAGATCACTACGTACGGTCATTGGAGGACATTCCCACGTCCCCATCGCTTTTCAATGGACCCAATCGCTTTCAGTGGCGAGGCCGACTGGGGATGACCCAGAAAGACCAGAGTGATGTCTTTCACGGTTTTGAGTCGGGGGTGACCGACGTAATTGGGTTTTCTGGTCTCCTTTAGGCCCCACGTTTGCACACGTATCATGACGCTTCAGTGCCCGATATCATGTCACCTGTTTACGAGGAACACATTAATGTGTTTTGTACATCATTGACTGGCCATACACCAGAAAGAGAATGGGGAACGCTAGTGCACGGGAAACGACATCTCACAAGGCATCGATACACGTCATATATTATTATGTAAGCCAGTTCTTCCTGGCACTTTAATTGAACTTTAACCTTCTCATGGCTTGCTATGTGCAGTCGATGTCACGAGGTGCCATAAAACAGAACGGTGTGGCAGGGTAGGAGTTCCGATTAACGCGGTGAAGCCTAGCGAGGCAATGTGACATGGAGTGAAATGTGAAAGAACTAGCGAGGCAATGTGACATGGAGTGAAATGTGAAAGAACTGCCTCGGTATGCACCGATGAAAGCACAGCACAGGCGGGCGTCCTATCTGACGCGGCACAGCCTTGTGCATAAAAATTGAACCAGAACGCTTTCCGACCCACCATCATCCCAGTGCTCTGAAGGCACTATGAATCTCAAACCATACGCCCTCGCCCTCTTCGCTGCCCTCATCCCAGCCGTAAACGGAGGCCCCCTCGCATATGCAGTTTGCCAGACTGGTAAGTAGTACTTCACGATGTGTCCAACATTCGTCGTCTCAAGGACGTATGTTCTTGCTCCTATCCGCATACCTTGGATGTTGATATCATGATGTCATTGATGTTGGCAATACGTAAGGCTGCAATGCCCTCGCAGTCTCCTGCTACGCTGCGGCAGGTTTTACGTTTGGGGTGACTATCGTCGGTGCTCCGGCTGCGATCTTGGGGTGTAATACAAGCCTTGGGATGTGCATGGCGGCATGCGCCACTGCCGCTTTGTTGGCTCCGACGCCCTGAGGCCCCATAAACATGATCTGTTCGTGAGTAGACATACCTCTCCCTTGAGGTGTCGTGTCAGCTCACGTTAAGCTAAGCACAACTAGTAGCTCGCCGTGTAACGTTTAGACGTCACCAGCTGTGACCGACTCTTCCGATCTGTTATCGTTTTCATGTAACCTCCGACTCTAACAAATACACAATCTGTTCTATCGTGAGATGCGTGGATCTTTTACAAGGCCGCAATATATAAACGAAAGATGCGCACGGAGAGTTGCATGCGCGAGATATACTCACTAGTTTGTCTGAAGTTCTAAGTATAACACAAATATTCTACCTTCAAGCCCGGGCTGGCAGGATCCAGATCGATTCCCGTCTATATTGACTCCTCAGTTTAAAGGCAGTATGAGCATGCTTACACCGCGTAAGCTAAGAGGTAGGCTGGGTGACGTGAGTCTTTAAATTATTTATATCGAGGTAACCATGCCAGGCGTACGCTATGTGCATGGAGTAGCCATCTGAAACGTCGCTCTTAAATGATCACACGTTAAGTAACCACGATCAAACAAGCAGCATGGTCTCGAATTCAAATAAGTACTCGTCTAGAAGAACATATTCGGCACACAATATAAGCTTCAGTTACATGTCAAAGGATATCCGTGACGATAATAACATAAGCCAACTCGTACATCCAAACTCTCCAGAATGGCTGAGTGCTGTGACGCTAATGTCCAATAACGGCACATATGAAGTCTCGGTAGTCCCCACTGGTTTCTCCTCTGACCCTTGCCAGTAGCGATTTGCCATATTTGTGGTGGAATGTTTGCTTAATGCCTTCGAACCTCGGGCGATTCCAGTGCGCACGAATGATACGGTAAACTGCCAGGGAAGGGTGAAATGAGATGTACTGCGTGTAAATTGCATGGAATGACTCACTAAGACGCTCGTCCTTCGTTCCTATGCTACTCATAGACTTTTCGAGCATCTCAACGTCGCGGTGCACTCCGTATCCATCGTCTTCTGCACCCTTTGCGACGAACTGTAATGCATGGTCCATGTGACCCCAAAATTCACCGTTAATCGCTGAAGATAAAGTCCGCTTCTGGTCAGATCGGAAAAACCACTCTGCAGGATGATATACCTTTAGACAGTTTGCGCCTGTGTACTTGTGGATAAGCGTGTGCGAGCGCACGCAGATGTGCAGGCGAGCGGGAAATTATGATACCACATCTATAATGCAGTACTATTAATATAATCCCGACCTCATCACCCTGCGCATCCTCTTTGACTTACATAATGATCTCGTCTGTCCCCAACCGGCCCTGTCCCGCCTTATACAACGCATGGACGTCGGACTGTACTTGTGCCTGATCAACATACTCGCCCTCGTTTCTGTTGCCCACGAGTGCCATATTGAACAGCCGCTCGGTCTTGCCAGATAGCTCAGAGCGTATGACAGAGGATAGGTCATGGCCGTATGTAGCGTGATAAGCGGATTTGAGAGTCTGCATTTCACCTACGAGGATGTTAGATCTGAGCACGTGGTGGATAGTCAAAACATGCACTGTTAGTTCGATCTAGGAGAATCTCTGATCGTGGCCAAGTCAGCTTTGAAAGGAGTATTGCTAATTATCTCTGCACACCGGTAATAATGTCTTCATGCGTTCCGGATCCCGAGCAAGCCCTACGTCCTTGATGTCAATGCAAAATCGACATCCGACAAAAAAATACGCACCGGTGAATAAGCCAGCAGTCGAAAAGTACAGGCCCTAGGACTTTCGCTCGCAAGCAGTGCTCATACCACGACGACGTCTCTTTCTCAATCTGACAGCCTCTCAATGAACAGTCCCCACATCTGGGAAAATTACTTACCGCTTTTACGAGTCCTTTGCCAGTAATAGTCTCGAAAGTGCGCTTCAGTGCATCTATCTGGAACGCATCGAGAGGTGCGATCGCGCCTGTCAACGCCTTTTCATCAGTCCCAAAACCCTATCAACAACGATGGTGAGCACATGACCTAGACGATCAGGTTGATTCTTTGCTAGACGGACCTTCATGGCTTTCCGAACACTCTCTGCTGCTCTGTGTGCATCAAACCCAGGAAGAGCACCTAGAATAGGGGCCGCTGGTGGAGGAGGTGGAATAGCCACACCGAGATACATTAGCGGGCCATGTTGAACGGGATAGCCTCCATAGGGTTGCTGTGGAGCTGGTGGTGTACCGTATCCTGATGGTGCAGCAGGCGGTGCGCCGTATGCGTGTGGAGGCGCGCTTATAGGAGGCTGGTGCTGGCCAGGTGCCGGAGGCCTGTGCATCGTTACTTTGTTGGCTTCGTTGATTGTGGAGCAGTGGGACTCACGCAACGTATGATGGATGGTATCCGGGGTGCTGGGGAGCAGGAGGAACGCCAGGAGGGGCATATCTAAGAAGTCATGCTTATTAGGGTCAACTATCTATATCTTCGACTACTACATACCCTCCAGGAGCACCAGGCGGAGGCGCATACCTAGCATGAAACGATTGTCATTCGAGCGATTTTGAGCACATATTTAGGGATACATACCCTCCTGGCTGAGGAGACGCATACCTTCGCAGCAAAAGTCAGGTTCAACTACAGTGACGGCAACGAGGCTCTAAACTTACCCGCCACCATAAGGTGGATAACTGCCCTGCGGCGGCGCCGGAGGATATCTATCCGAGATTAATGCACTATCTTCTTCGACCGACTTCTACACACCCGCCGTATGCACCCTGAGGCGGAGGCTGACCCCATTGCTGCTGTTGAGGTGGTGGGTATGCACCATACTGACCCGTCGGCGGTGGGTACTGATTTGGGTACGACATTTGGTTACTTAGGCAGTGTTTGGGAGGCAGTGGAAGTGATCAAGAAGCAGATTCACGGAGTGGTGTCTTAAGTAGGTGCTTTGAGGGCAAAGGCGGTGCAATATAATATTGTCATGTTCGGCACGACCAAGAAGCTCATATCATGCCGAGATCCAGTTGTAACCTTTACCAACTCTTGGTCAGCTTGCAAGTAAGTCACTGTAATTGTCAAGGGCCACACGAGCTCAACACGGTTTTGTGCATATATATACAGCGCGCTTGTTGTGTTATTGTAACTTGAGCCACCTTCATGCTTCATGTTGCCATATCTCAATCCAAAGACGACCGGCTGCTAGTAACAATATTTAGCCTACAGCCTGGAACTATATAGAGGACCGCGAGCAGCCAGATACAGGTAGCTCTTGGTCTCATGCGTTGTGTATTGATTGTGGTCGTCTCCGCCTATCGATGAAAGTAAGCTGTTCGTTGCGTCTGCCTTGCTCCAGCTACTTCAAGTTTGTTCTTGTCGACATACAGTAACTTCTTGGCTTCTAGATGGCGTTCCGACATCCAACTACAGAGTAGCTGTCGATTATTTGAAGTAGGCTGAGCGGCTTCCACATCAGTTTGCACAAGGCTTGATATCCGAGAAGTGGGCTTGGAATATGGAAATGTAAGTTATTCCATGTGACGTATCACGCGTGTATAACCTTACTGTAAGCTTTGGATAAGAATTATGAAGTCCGGAAGCATGTATAGCATGCGGTGCCACCGACGACTTCAACATACAATATGGGTTTCCACGGATTCTGTTTAATCCTGCGTCAGTACATCTTCCCAATCTCCCATCTTCAGAAATGCGTCAATTAAACCTGGGACAACAAATGGGTGTTGGCATTCCTTCCGCATACTTTCGATCTTTGCCTCCAAATCCACATTTCTGACCTTGCGCGACTCCAACTCTGTCCGTATTTCTTGAACCATTTGCCTCATGTCTTGCAGCTCATTTTCTAACCTTTCTGCCCGTCTTCTCGCCTCGTCTCTCTCCAGTTCGATCGGTGTCTGCAGTTCTAATTGTCGACGTTGCTCACGCTGGAATAGGCGTCGTAGCTTGGTTTCCCATCCACGTGGATGTTTCTCGAAACTATCCACGAGTAATATCTGTGTCCCAGCCGGATATCCGTCTTGTTTCTGGGGTTCCCTGGACTTCCCTGGAGAGGCGTGCGAAGTCGAAGCTAAACGTCGTGGATCCCGTGTCTGCATTGAAGGCTCCTGTGTTTCTGGAACTGGTCCGTCTATTTTAATGCAGCTTTCGACGAGCTGGGTTTGGTCAAGTGGTAACATCCGCAACAAGACAATATCATCGGCAAAGTCTTGTATTGCATTGTTGGCAGCGCTGCTATTATGCTTCGTGTGCGCTTGAGCTTGCGGTCGCCCTGGTTGTCCTGAGCGTATGTGTCGGTCTATTACTGACGTTCCTTCCCGCGCAACCATTGGTGTGCTTTGCGAGCTGGTGACGGATGGTGATGTAGACCCAGACTCGAGTGGGTGAATGATTCTGAGAGGAGGTCCTGGTTCGGTTTTCTTCTTCTTCTGCACATCTTCATCGGCGTCGCTAATCACGATTGACCTTTTCAAGTTGAGACTTCCCATTGTAGGATTGGGGCGTTGGTATGGGAGCCTGGTTTGACTGAGGGTAAGCAATATTTCACACGAAGCACATGTAATGACATGCCTACTCAGACGCCACATCCGTTTGCTGAAACAGGAACAACTCAGTAATCCAATAAACCCTCAAGCAATGGAGCATACATCCCGCAATAGTCCCTCACGTCGGACATGGCCTTGTCATGGCTGAATTCCAAGGCCTTGAGACGTTGGAGTTCCTGCGAGGGTGAGGTGGAATTGCTTATAGTGGAAGACACTTTTCAGACTCACGAAGGGTAGACAGGTCAGACGAACATCAACCCAGTCACCAATACTCTTCTGGATGTTTGCTGGGGATGGTCTGGGAAGTCCAAGATATGTGAGATCCTGGATAATTTTGTCAGGCAAACTACTACTGCGGTGCACCGCTGGGTCCCTGTATTCCACGGCCACTGTTATTGGAAGTGAGCGGTAGCGTGACTCGGATGAGGGGCTAACATAGCCATCTTTTGGCATGGGGAATGCAGTAGTATGGCGCAGCAGGATTGAATTTCACTGACTTGCTTTCGAGTGATTTTATACGTACATTGCAACCTCAGCTAGTGGGAAGAGCAAACTGGGCTTCGAGGCGCCGACGTTCTCAGTTGCATTATTAAAGCTCGATCATACCAAGCTTCCATTCGCAATGCAGTCTAGATTAGCGTGCGCCTCGGTGTGGAACTCACGAAGGTCTCAGCTTGGAAAAAAAGGCGCACTTTTCCCCCTGAACCAGACGCGCTTAGTGTACATCCACAGCCACCTCAGCCTGCTAATCGACCAATTCCAGCCAATTCCTTGGAAATATAAAAATCTTTTGAGTTCACAGTATACGGTTCTCGCCAATCCTGACAATCTCTGTCGATCTTCGGAAGAAAAAAAATTATGTTCATCATCGAGAGCGGAATGATCCTGAAGACCCTTAGGAAGTGCCTGACAAGAATTTGAGTTTCGCCACAAAGCCGTCTACACCAAAACAGGAATAGCCAAAAAGTAGCCCGCCGGTGGCTGTGTCCCGTAATTACATTCTAGTGTTCTTTTATTATTCAAGGAGTAGGCATCATGCATCAGGCATGCAGGGAGACCTGCATGTTTGACCACGATCTACCACGATGGCACCACCCACTCGCATAGTTTCGTGACTTTCGTCAAGGTTGTGTACCGGTTTGTTACACGTCCTGTGCGTGTCTCCAGTTTTAAAAGTGACCGTGACCCCCCGCGACAAATTTGAAATCGCCCCAATACAGTACTTACTACTGCTTGCAAACAGCCGGCCAAGGATGCTTCAACGTGACTTACGGGCAGGTGATACCACTCTGTTTGAGACACCAGCCGTGAAGCGCCAAACGGGCATAGGTCCCCCAGGGCAGGTCTCAAGGAAGGGGCTGTTTCGGTTGTAAAAGGATTTACATAAGAATCCGAGAGACCCACCTAACACTTCCGCTCATGTGCATGAGTCCATCTCTGGAGGTGCACCAAGTCGTCAGTACGGCTGCGCTACCCGGTCGACCCTCCCCAACAACGCCACATACAGACCACCTAGTCAGACATCGATCGGAGAGCTAAGTCCCGACTATCGGCACACTCAGTAGCTGATTCCAGATCCAATCCCCCACGCCTAGTGCCCTTCAGCGTAGGTCGAGAAGCTCCCAGCTCATACTTTCAAGAGGACATCCCGTTTCTCAGTATGGACGTTATAACTCAAGTTCCAAGACATGCCCAAACGTTGGCTGAAATCGCTGGCACGGGAGAGCGACCCACGACCTGAGTGGCATGTTGTTAGAAGTTGACCACTCTTTGGTCACCGCCAGTGATAAGTATACGCACTGCGCCTCTCCCCACGTGTGTCCAATTGTCTGCGAAAGCAGGGGCAAAAGCAAGGTCGGCACAGGGAGAACAACGCATCCTTCTTATCGTCATCTGGTCTATCCCTTCCCGAGATATCGAGCTCTACCCAATGCTCAGTCTGCCGATGGAGCCAAAGATAGAGCTTGTGAAGCCCAGTGCTCAGTCGCATGCCTGTCCGTGATGTTTGCACGAGGCCAATGACATTTCTGAGCTTTATCAGCGAGAGCAGGAGGTTGTACGTGTCCATCCTTTGGCGGAGGAGTGTCATGGTCTCGAGACTTTACCCACTACGATCCAGGAGGTCGCGAAAGGGTCGACTTTCTAGCCGGTGTTCTAGGATATTGTCTCAACAATTGAAGACCAGCTCTGGTTCAGATGAGTGGCAACGCCATAAAGCTGAAACCGTTACAACTCTCTAGATTTACCATGCAGTATTCAAGTCGTTTCCGCACGATTAGTATAAGCACAGGCGTGAGAGCGTTGAGTTGGAGGTTCGACTCCGGGCCACCGAGACCCGGGGACCCACCCTCGAATAATAAAATACAGTGCAGGTCTAACGCTGAACTCCAAATGCTCGGGACCAGGCTTCCGTTTCACGCGTCGACATCATGTTTTCACATTGGAAGTATTAGAGGGGTAAGAGAGCCTTAAACGCTGCTGCGAAAAGAGGTAAACGCTTTTAGGAAAAGATTCGCATTCAGAACGAGAAGCCCTTCATGCTCAGATAGTGCTTCCACAATCTGACCCTGACGAACGGAGCGAAATGTGATCAAGTTGCTGCGACAGAACGTTGCTCTTGAGGAGTCGATACGCAAGACTGCAGAAAAGGCATTGGAAGCTGTGAAGAGGTGCAGGGAGACTTTCATGCTAGTGTGGCTTGAATTTGCGGAATGTATGTTGAATAGGCTGGCTAAAGCGCAGTTTGATGAACAAGGCAGAAGCAGAAAGTTAAATAGCAACCGGCAGCTATGCCCTTTCCGCGAAGTCGCAGACACACGAAGACACTCGAGAATACGTGTTCGGTCCCAGGAGTCAAATGTGATACACAGATACTTGTAAACACTGGAGATATCCGCCCACCAACTTCTAAACCTCCCCACAGCCTAATTGATTATTGAATCTGCCTCGAAACTTATGATTTGAACAAACGGCACGTGATGGTGATACGGCGCAGACACTTGAAAAACAAAGCCATACTGAGAAACCAAGAGTGGAAGTCGATGACATCGTACCTAGTAGCCCACACTAATGAGATAGTCAGCTAAACCTTCAACGACAGTTGTCGCTTCAGGAGCTTGAATTGGTGCAACATATTCGGCAACAAGGACAGCCTGCTTGGTTTTTACAAGTAGACAGCCATCCGCCTGTGGGCCAAGCACAAGGCCAAGAACGAGAAAATGATAGATTCAGTGGTGAGGCAAGGTGTTATGGATGTGACATACAGCCTTCTTTCCGTAGACTGACCGATCTCCTGTTTGAATGGTGAAAAACTTCTGCCCTGACAGACGAATGCCGCTCGCTTGTGTCTCGTCAGGCTTGGTAAACGCGGAAAGGGCAGCTGCTTGTTCCTGCGGTGATAGCTTTTGGAACGCCGCAGGTGTATACAAGGTGCATCCAAAGCCACAGAAGCGAAAATACAGGAATATAAGTCAACTGATATTGGGCGAATAGGTAGTAGAACGCACTGTGTAACCTGTGCTTGTCGCCCAAACACCACCACTCTGGCCAAGGATGGCGGCTCTAGCGATCTTACCAGTGCCGAGGAGATTTGTGTCGACGTACGCTGCACCAAGATGTCAACACTAAGCCTCAAAGTAACAATGTGAATGCACTGTTACCTTGCCAGGACATTATCTGAGGATTGTAAGATTGAGGGTTCTAAGTACACTAGAAGTGGTCACTGTTCGGCGATCGCCGGGATAAGAGTGGGCGCCGATGGCCAATCAACTGTCCTGACAGGCTTGAACGTTACCAGTACAGTAACTTCTTATACTTACAGTACTTAAAGCTCTACAATGATGCCGTGATGAATTGCAGTAAGCCAGTCTGTTGGACTATGGGGGTGTCCAGGGAATAATTTATGTCCACTGGGGTGTTAGAGTTTTCTTTCAGTCATCTGTTTTTTCACTCACTGTCCTTTTAGAGTCATCAAGAATCTCCAGAAATCTGTGAAGGATTTGAAACCCTGTTTCAAGCAAGATTCCCAGACCATTGATGTCAGGGGAACCCTATCTGGTGGTCCATTATCCCTTACCAATGATCTGCAATTACCCCATTTAGTAGACCACCATCCCTTACCAATGATCTGCAATTACCCATTTAGTGGTCCACTGTCCCTAGTGACTTGCAATTACCCCATTTAGTAGTCCTATGATTTGCAATATCTCCTTGGAGTCTATGTACATATACCATGTTCCATCCA
>QFFB01003042.1:401-18283 GCA_003316465.1 Ramaria cf. rubripermanens | reverse complement strand
GGGATTCCGGGGTGATGATGCGAGGGAGGGGGAGGGGGTTGGAGAGGGAAAGGGGGGCGAAGGCGCGCCGCATCCAGCTGCGTATTAGATGGGCTTGGTACGCGTTCTGTCCGCTGTGCCGCGCGCTGTTCTGCTGACTGATGGACTGACGGACGGGTGGACGGACGGACAGACAGACAGACAGAAAGACACGTTGCATTTTCGCTCGCTTTTATTTAACGACACCCCTTGCTCCGCGCGTGCTTGTGCGAATTCCCCGCCCGCACCTCTCCCGCGTCGAATCACGAATCACGACCCG
Organism: Ramaria cf. rubripermanens; assembly: GCA_003316465.1. Taxonomy (NCBI): domain Eukaryota; kingdom Fungi; phylum Basidiomycota; class Agaricomycetes; order Gomphales; family Gomphaceae; genus Ramaria; species Ramaria cf. rubripermanens. The sequence goes on along the minus strand of QFFB01003042.1, from coordinate 17,985 downwards.
ATAGAACTGAACCAAAACCCCCAAATCAGCCAAAAAAAAAGATCATATAACGACCACACCCGCGTTCCCATGAAAGGCCACAACAAAAAAAAAAAAAAAAACCTTTAAAAAAAAATTATAACTTGCAAAATTTACAACCAACCACAAAAAAAAAAATTTAAAACACTGACAATCGAAAAAAAAAGGAAGAAGAGGTGTACGAGTATCTGGGTATCCCGTTTCGCTTGTCTCTGTTTCTGTCTCTTGCGCCTTTTACGACATTTTTTGATTCTGTTTTTCTTGCTGTGGCGACGGTGTAACGATGTACTACCACCACTCCAGGCCCGCTCGGGCTCCCTCCCCTCCAGCCACACGACTTTCTTGCTCTCTCCCATGTCTTTCTTGGACTCGACGTGCCTCGCGACGTGGACGTTACACGCGTCTCGAACGAGGATGATATGAATATGCCTTTCGCTTTTCTTAAAATTTTTTTTTTTTTTTTGGTTAGTGTTCGTGCGTTCACTACGCTGTATTCCTGACATTTTTCGCCAGTGTACATTTTACGCGCTGTCCCACGCGCTTTATGCCATTCCCGTCACGATATCCACCATCCATCCCCCTTGACGCTATATCGTACTTTTTTTCTTGTGTTCCCTTGTCCCCCTTTGTGCGTTGTGCATCTTGTGTTGTTTGGCGTGCGTTGCGTTGGGTCCTGCGCTTCCTCCCCAATTTCGATGCACACCGCCCGTCGGTCTGTTGTACACCTTTGTGCCCGTGTTGTACCGTCGTGTTGTCAGATCTCGTGTCCAATGCTTGTGTTAACGGTTGTGCATATGTTGTCTCTCGCTTCTTGTACGTGTTGTGTCGTGCTGCGCTCTTGCGCGTGTATGGTACGCTCTAAGACCCAAATGGGAATGTTGTACGGAGCTTTCGCAGCATCGCGCGACTCGGGCACGATTTTAATTCTGCTTCGTGCTGGAATATTCCACCGCGTCGCAGATTGCTCTTCCTCTATAACCGCCACGAGGCGTCGACGACGTACCCCCAAACGTGTTTTTCATCCTGTGTGTAATGTAATAACGCCATTTCCGTGCACGGTATGCGAACACGGACGCCGAGGGACGCCGAGGGGACGCCGACGCCGAACGCGTATTCGGCCGGGCCCGAGCTGTCGGAACGCGGGGCGCGCGTGGCCCACGCGACACCGCGAACCCGCGAACCGGACTGTCGGCGCGCGTTGTCACCTGCGCCGTGACAGCGGCAGCGCGGAGCCGCTGCTGGTGACGGTGCGGCGTGGCAGGCCAGGGCCGCTGCTAGGACGGTCAGCTTCGCAGCGACTGTGGAAATCCTTCTCAGGGCTGTCCTTCTCCCTCGGTGGGAAGGGGGCCCCCTTGTTCCGCAAGAAAACTCTCATTGTGCTCACCTGACGTGGAATGTTCCATCACCGCTGATCACGTGGATCGTCTCCCGAACTTGAGGCTCGCAGCCACTCAGTGGGCACTGGCAGCCATATATATCCGCGGAGCAGCGTACAATGAGATCGAAAACAGCCAGGGCGAGCCGGTCCTTGAGAAGTTGCTAGAGTTGTGGCGCCGGAGTTTAGTCGGAGATGCAATGTGTACTTACTGGGTTCGAATTTTATTCCAGAAGGCGGAGAACGAATTGTCCTGCTTCGCCGCCATATGGCGCTGGGGCTTCAGCGTCCACTGCAGGTAGATCTCCCAGTACAACTGCACCGCGAGGCGCTGGGAACCTAATGCCCCAGCTGCGCAGTCCATGCCAGGTCATCTGAGCTCAGCTCGTAGTCGGGTCGTGTCTCCATCACCGTCTGCAATTAACCTCAGGGCCTCTGCGGTCGGCGAAGCGCCTGCAGCCGACTCGCGCACTCGTCTTTTGCGCGCACGGCGTGCCATATGGAATGCCCAACGTGCCGTAACTCGACGAGTCATCCACGGTGGCAGGTTATCACCCACGCCCGTGATGAAATTTGATATTTACGCTCCATTATCAAATCCAGGTATTTGTTTTCCAGGGAGCCGCAGTTGTCTGGTCATCCCCCTTGGCGTGAAAGCATCATGTTCAGCATGAGCGGCGTAGGTCGTGATGGAGGTCGAGGGGGCAAATACTATCAAACTTGCCGTTTCTCGCCTACTTTCGTAGGGTTACCGTCAGGATAGCTGTCGCTACCTCAGCAAGCGCATAACTGGCATATTAAACTGATGCTAGAGCCAAGGCAGGTAGATTGAGCGTGTGGGTGGGTGGGGATGAGCGTGTGTGTGGAGGTAGTGATGAGCGTCCGTGTCCCACCGCGCATCGCTAGGATTCACACTGAGGAATACATCCTTGCACCTCAACACGCATCATGTATTTTCATCGTAGTACATTCTCAAACCAGCCTATCTTAAAGCCTCTTTTCTCCATCTCACTCCAAAAGCACAAATACAAAAAACGACACTCAGAAGTGAACCGGCGTAGGAAGCGTCTTCGGCGTCGCCCTCTTCTCGTCCAAAATCAAATGCTCAAACGTCGACGAAAACGCGACACGCGGCGTCAAAAAGTCCAAATCCCACAACTTGGCCAAGAACGCGAGGATCGAGGTGTGTGAGTAGACGCCGCCGCTGTTCTGCCCCTCGTGTTCTATGGCACCCTTCGCGACCCAGGGTGAGATTAACATGGTCGGCACGCGCACACCTAGCCGTGTAAAGTCAAAGGTGAAGGGCTGTCCGTCCAGGGCTACTTCAGTGTAGGTCAGGCTGTCGCCAGGGGGCACGCCGACGGGAGGAGGGACGTGGTCCGCAAAGCCGCCGTGCTCGTCGAAGGTGAGGACGAAGAGGGTTTCATCCCACTGCGGGGAGGCGCGGAGGGTCTCGTAAATAGTCTTGACGAATGTCTCGCCGTCAGTCGCCGCACTCGGCGGGTGGAAAGACTGGAGACTGCAACATTCGGGGTTGATATACGTGAATTGGGGAAGGTTGCCGTTTTTGGCGTCTGTGAAGAACTGCGTGAGGGGCTTGATGTTCGTGGTCGCCGCGCCGCTGGAGACGGTCCAGTTGAAAAAGAGCGCGTCGGGCGCAAAGGAAGCGTTGGAGTAGTTGATCCACGACACGCCCTTCTCCGAGAGCTGCTGGAAGACGGAGCGCACGGGTATAGCCGCATTGCCAAAGTCCGCGTCGTTCCTGCCGTGTCCATGGGATGTGCCAGCGGTGATGTAGGCGCGATTCGGGTCCGTCGGACCAGGGACGGCGCAGAACCATTTGTCGAAGAGGACAAAGTTCTCGGCGAGCGTTCTCAACACGGGTATGTCGCTCTCATTGAAAAACTTGATGGACTCGGCTGCACGCGTGATGTTGCTCGTCTTGAACGTAAGCTGCTGCTCGAACAGGAACCCTTGCATGGTCTCCTTCGAGAGGGTGAGCTGGTCCTGCGCCGACGGATGGAATGTGCTGAATAGCTCCATGTTCACCCCGGTGACGCCGTGGTTTGGATCATCAGAGTCGACGTTCGGGAGGGTGGGCGAGGAGCAAAGCGTGCCCAGGCTGGGGTCGGTGACATTCAGCGGGTTGCACAGCTGGGTGTGGACGAGCCCGTCGATATCTGAGCTGTACGTGAAGCCGCCGGCAATATTATCAAAGGACCTGTTCTCCTCTACGAGGACCACGACGTTCTTTATGCGGTCCCTGAAGGTGAGGGAAGGCCCGTGGTTGCCGTTTCCCGACTGAGAAGGGTTGGCGAACCCCAGGACCGGCAATACGACAAGGATCGCGAGTGAACGGAAAACCATGATTACAGGTTCTTGCGAGTTCAGAACATGGCTGCGCGGTGCATATTATACACGAGCTATACACGTGCGTCCGAAACCCAATACCGCCTGGGAGTCGGATGTTGTTGCGCTAAACGAACGTGACAGGCGTGCTCAATATTGAAGATCCCGTCTAGGCGGAGGGGTTAGTCGACTATCACGGCTCGGCTCTTCGGCGGCCTGCTTGGAGGGAAGAACAGCAAGGAACCAGGCACTAAGACCACTCGGTACCTGTATTTGTTTAGCAAACTTCGGTGCATGCCTTGTGCCCTGACGCTCCGGGATAACAAGAAAACCCGCGCCTCTGGCCGTGTTTGTTTCAAGGTTCCAATTCAAAATAGACGATCACTGCTTTGCTACACCGTTATTTTCCCGCCATAATGACCCCGAAAGATCTCATACTCGTATGCATACGTCTGTAGGATAACTATCTCAGTCGATTAAAATCAGGCTGTTCAGGTTACGGGAGCCTCGGGCTTCTTAGGTGCCAAAGTGGTCGAGCATGCTTTGCATGCCGGGTATGCGGTCAGAGGGTGCACATTCAGCTTTATCTTTGGGGCTCCAAACCCTGATATTCAAATATTGGATCATTGGATATCAGCACCTGTCGCTCGTCAAAAGCGGCCGAGCTGCAGAAGAACTGCAAGCACCCGCACTTCCAAGTTGCAGTCGTTGATGATCTCGTTGGAGGGGACTTATCTGAAGCATTGGCAGGCGAGTCTCGCGCCAAAAGTCAATATTGCCTCTAGTTTACTCTGTCTGCAGGTGCGAACGCTGTCCTCCACATAGCCTCGCCAACCACCGTTGGGAAAAACCATATCGAGGCACGTTTATGGCGTCTTTAAATACGATAATGGCTGGAGCCTTTCGATCGATATAGGTAGCTGTCGATGGCACGTTGAACCTCCTTCGTCAGGCGCGTGCGGCACGAATTGGCAAGATAATCATGATGAGCAGCTTAGCCGCGTGCGTCGCAGTCCATGACAGCTCGGTGCTCTCTGATCCATCTCGGACGATCACCGAGCAGCGTAAGTCATCAATTACCCGTCTCTCGTAATCCCGAGTCGCAACTTGTCGTATCCTAGATTGGAACACAGTCACGAGGGAAGAAGTTCTTCAGTCCGATAATTCCCCCTTCCTTGTATACGCCGCATCAAAAGCACTTGGCGAGCGGGCCGCCTGGGAATTCGTAGAGAGCAACCCAGAAATGGATCTAGTAACCGGTATGCAACCACATTCTTCCCTGTAATAATCATTCATTAACTTCATCAACCCAAGTTTTATCGCCTTTTATTTATGGTCCTTCAGCATCGTGGCAAGATCACACGGGCCCAAACCACGGTCTCAGTACTAATCGTTTTGTCTACTTCCTCATATCAGGGACAGCAGCAGCGTACCCGGATTACATGCTTCCGCAATTCGTAGATGTGCGGGACGTTGCTAAGGCCTGTGTGCTTTCGCTCCAGACAAAACCTGCTAAACTTGGAGAGAGGCGGCGCATCCTCTTGTGTGGTGGGTCATTCACATGGAAGCAGGCAGCTAGACACGTCGGCGCCGTCAGACCAGAGCTTATTTCAAGGCTTGTCAACCGCGGGGAAGATGTAGCTCCGGAATGTCCCTGTGCTAACATTGATACTACGCTGGCTCGAGAATTGTTGGGGATGACCGAGTTTATAGGCTGGAAGCAGTCAGTTGAGGATACGGTAGATAACTTGCTCGAGCGCGAGAGGCTGTGGAGGGTGTAGTACCTCTGGAACTTCAGCACTGCTTCCCATTCTGGGTTGCATCTGAACGGCCGGGTTGTTGGACTTCACGGGACTATTCCTAGACCTAAATAGGCGGGTGGGACAGACATGATTACGATAAGTAGCTATAACTACCAAAGGGCCATATCATCCTCGGTCTCCTCTCATACTATCACATGTAACAGTACAGTTTACACCAGCAGAGTCATGAAAAATTTCGGAATCCACAGTCACAGCGCTATCACGAGTCAGTTGCCTAGCAATGTAACATTAGCAATATCCATGAATGTTATACCTACAGGGAATTTACTTTGCAGCGATCCACAGAGAGGGTAGCAGGGTTGCCCCACCAGTTCGGGAAAGGCACGTCCCTCCCACTTGCACCAAACACAGCAAAGCTCTTCAGTGACAGTATGAGTGCCCATCATCCTCTATTGCGAAAGCACGCACAAGGATAAACAGAATAACCTGACTTCCCCCATCCCTGAAAATAACCAGATTTATCAGTATATAGTGCCGTGGAAAGAAGAGGAAATGATGTACAAAGCGGCGGAGGTAAGATAGTTATACTTGAAGATGGACCATTAAGTTCTGAGCATCGGGTCTGCAGATGAAAAAGGAGACTACCTTCTTGAACCAAGCGGGCCTTCTGGTGCGAGCCCACCACTGGGATGCCAGCCCAATCACAACGCACGACCACCACCTGCAAAACGGCACCCTGATCGGTAAATCTGGGCACACGATACAAACGAGGTACGCACTGTCCGTTCACACTGAACGGTAAAAATCCAATGTAGAGACAAATGATTGGGACGTGAAAATATGCCATGGACGTCGCAAGGATAGACCCTTTAGGCGACAGCTTATGTATCAAGTAGAACGGCAACGGCGCAAACAATCCGAGGAATATCGCAAACGGCACCAGCCAGTATGGCTTTCCAAATGTGTAGAGTTCCTGTAGTGGGAAGGTTAACTGGCCGAGGAAAATAGTGATTGGGTCGATGTAACCTTGACTAGGGCGCCCATAGCAATGGAATCTAGCAGAGGCACCCTCAGTTATTTTCTATGAGTCACGTACGGCCATATGATATTTACTGGAATTGAGTTGTTGAATGATCCAGCCTGACCAAACACGGTTTCCTACGGGATCTTGCAGAATCGCGCGGTTGTTGTCCACGATGGAAATCATCACTGCAGGACAAAGTCATTAGAGACTCGGGACCTTGATTATTCCATACTAGTATAATTAAAGATAGACCCAACGATGCTCCCGAGCAGTTGACTGGCAAAGGTTAACCTGGGTGGAATCTTGTTGTATTGCCCTAACTTCAAGTCTGGGATAAGACGGTCAAACCTCATTGTAACGCGTGCCCATACGGGAGGCATGAATAGTACCTTGCAGCATGTAGAGCGTCTGGAAAGAGGTGCTGTTCCCGAACATACTTGCGTACATGACTGTACTAGAGAGCAAGCGTGAACATTGTGCTCAACCACATGGTGTAGAAATCTCACATGGGCTGTCCAGGATGTACAAACGCCGCCAGAATCTGAATTGCACCCTTTACGGAAATATTGAATCCCGTCGTTGCCGTGACTTGTCATTCAATGATCAGCCATGCTTACCATAACGTAACCTTGCGAGAAACTTACTGAATCCCAAGAAAACGGCGAAAAATGCGCTCAAGGCGGTAAACAGCAAGACACTCCACCATGGCATGAGAGGGCTTGATGTTCCAGAGCCGTACATACACCCAATTCCAACCCCGAGAGAAGCAGCAAACAAGGTAAGGTACCACCTGCCCGGGTATGGCATCGACGAGTATACTGACCATTTGAGGTAACTTACCACTGTGGAACTTCACTGTAAACACGCATCTCTACATGACCATTAGGTTTTCATACTAATCGGAGCTACCATGAGCATACTTCGATAATGCGGGTCATCAATATCCTGGCCAGAGCGCATGAATTTGTAACCCCCGAACGCTTGACGTTCACGCCACTCAGAATATGAGCATTGGTGGCCAAACTCCACACACCTGATTTGAGTTCTGCCCAGTTCCAGAGAAATACGTGTGCAATAGCTGCTCCCAGCCCCAGATTGTATGCGAGGCCGGAAATCGCATAGGTGGTGGTATATCCTATTCTCGTGGCGTCAGCAATGAACGGAATAATGTAAGAATCAGGACCTACTTGGCGCTCCAACCTGTGCCAGCTTTGAAGGATCCAATTTGAAATCTGGTGTTAATATTGCCGACTGGTTATAAACATGCCCGTCCGGTCCGAACAACGACGTTGACATGAAAACGAGGTTGCGACCGTTGAAAACATTCGAGTAGTAAGCCGTGGTCAGGACAATATAACCAACAGCCATGCCAACTGGCAGGAAGGATGAGCGCAATATCTAGAAAGGAGTGATTGAAATGCCATACTAAATGAGTTGATTTCTGAGGTTCGAAAATATATCAGATAGACTGAATGTTACTTAACCTCACTTACGTGTTTGGAGTGGCCAAACGAGAGGGTTCCCTTGAGTAATAAGGGTCCAGGATGTCGAGAATGAGAGCAGACCGAGCCCTTCATTGCTGGAACCAGCGCCGAAAAGATTCCTCAGGAACGCGTGTCGTCCATTGTCAGCAAGGCAAATGATAGAAATGGCTGTAAGGAGGGGGAAGGGATATTGTGGGATCCTAAGATGCAATCAATAAGCCAAGACATTATAAAATAAGGATACTTACCACTCCCAAAAGAAGATTGCTGCAAAGACAGCCCAGAAATAGCGTCGCTTCTTGTGATTCAATAGTCCGCCAAAGTGTAGAGACTGCAGCAATTGTACCACGGATATGTTCCCTGGATAGAAGGCGCTTGTGGGGTGTATTAATATAGAGTATTCATGAGGAGGCGAATCAAATATATACTAGGTCGGGAATACGAGTAATGTGCGAACTGATTCCTCAATTCAATAAAACACAAAGAAAGACGTATTTCACGAGACTGACGGATTCCCGCGATGCCGTATCCCAACATTTGTGTTGAGAAGATCTGAAACATTGCCACCGCACCGTTAAGGCGTACATCATAAAAGAGGTCTAGCAAGCTCAGCCGAAAAGAAGGATGCGAGAAAAGGACTAGCTTACTGAGTGCCGCAATTATTTCCATCGCTGTTGCAACGGTTGCTGCTGTCGACGACATTATCACAATGCAGGTGTGTTCCTTGATGTTGAACGGCCCGGGGTTAAGATATCGCCAGAATCCGACAGAAGGCATCAGCTCTAAACAAATGAGTTCATGAGGCACTCGATCAATAGAATACATACTGTGCATTGCGGTCCCAAAGATGTAGGCAACGATGAGCACGAAGAGCTGAGAGACGCTCGCATTCTGTAACAACAGGCCAGTCAAGCACCTGACCTGGATTCGCAGGGAAAGACATGCACCTGAGGCTTAAATGTATAAATCGTGCCCAACACCTAGACAGAATAAGTCTGGAAAACCACGAATTGTTTTGAAACGTGACATACTGCACCAAAAGCACTCAAGCCCACACCAAGGAAAATACTTCGAAAAGTGAAAACAGGCAAGGTCGGGTCGTCCTCCGTTGAGAGAACCTAGTTAGAAGGAAAGGACAGTTCAGTATGACTCGTAGGAAAAATACATACAGGGATACCAATGTGGCGACATCTTCGGCCCTTCGAACAACTTTGGCGTCATTTTCGCTCTCAGGTTCTGAATCAGAGACACTTCGTTTCTCTGGTTCATCATTGTACAAAATTTCCAGCGCCTGGGTTGACACTCCTCGCGCCTCCTCCCTGCTATGCTTACCAATGGTGTCGGGGCGTGGAGGGATCGGTAAGTCCATGGGATGCGACGAGGAGGCTTTGATTGAGGGGGGAAACCGAAGGGACCACCACATGGACGAGATAACGAACCTTGGATTATAACCATACCGGTAAACCAGTCACCAGTATACTAAAGACGCGGATATAGGATCCTGCAGACTTCGACGAGCTTATCTCGTGTGTGCACGCTGAAAGAACCACTATAGATAAAGCCCTTCCAGTGATAAACAAGACATATTTGGATGAAGCGACGCGGCAAGCTCCGTCATGGTGCAGGTGGGATGTCGCGCTGGACACGCCGCCGGCATTCTTTGATAAGGTAGGCATCCTCTTGAAGAGGCCATCATCATATGGCTTATAAAAGCATCGGTCGTCACCAACAGGCTATGGGACATAGTATATAAGAAATTATAAAGGCCAGCCGAGCAAAAATCACTGAAAATATAAATGTGAATAAACATGATTATTAGTCAAGTCCTGAAAGGGCCCGCACGTATACGTACTGCATAATGGACAAGTTTACGAAGGGACCTCAAAGAGCCCTTGCACGAGCCAATATGCAGTATCCGCCGTCGGGCACTGAAATTAGCCTACAACGGATTGTCAGCCGATGCTGACTCTAATCCATTACTTCATCTTCATGCAACTTCGCTGATCTTGTTTCGCAGCTTTCTCCGACGCTTGGTATCTGTGGAACCACGTAAATTGATAAATTTCCATAGTAAAAAATCAAGTTGAATATCGAAACTGATCAAGGCTTTCAAGTCAAATAGCTGTGGTTCTGAAACATCCGCTCCTCTTCAGTCTCTTAGCTCTCAGTATCTTAACGCTCAGCGCTCATCGTCTTTCAAGGTGAGAACTGAAATGCCTCTTAGAATAGTATCAGTTCTATTTACGCCGTTCCTTAGGGTGGCTTGAATGTCCGCTCACCTCGATACCTTCCTTCCTCATATTGAATCTGCTTTTTATGCCACCTTCCATGAGACCAGAGGGCCGCAGATTCTGTATCAAGTTCCAGAGGGATTGATATGTCAAGTGAGCAGTACTGGCAACCCATTGACCAACCATACGTCGCGAAGCGGCAATAGTTGCCAACTCCCTGCACGAGGATACATTGAACCGTCTAACCATTCGATGCCTTCTGTCGGCACAACAGCCGTCGCAACGCCCTCGAGCTCTACCACAAGTCTCTCAACATCTGATATGACGAAAATAACGGAATCTCCAGGACGTATGCATCGCACATCAAATGCAAGCTCAGTATCGACGCTAGACATGTCCTCCCCTTCCTCTCCTGCGTCTTCTTTGCAACAGCATCGTCACCTGCAGGCTCACTCTCCTTCAAATTCTCCCCGTAAACCCGTGTCCCTTAGATCTGCTTTTGGTCCAACACCTCTCCTGGACTTCTCTGATATATCTCGCTTTGTGATTCCAACTCAGGACATGTGCGGCAGGCTCGTTATTTGCGCGACCCAAAGGCACCGCATAATTGGGTTTCCCGTGTGTTTAGACTCCGAAGCAAAGTACAAGCGAAACCACTTCATATACAATCTCTGCTTCGTCTTTGAGAGGACTGCCGATCTGAGCTGTTATGAACCCGTGGTGCGCAAAATTGCCCGCGTGCTCATGGCTTGCGAGGCGAGGCTAAACGTTTTCGCCATTAAGAGTGTCCACTGAATATCTTTCTGCACCAGGAAGAATCCTCTTTCCTCTCAAGTCCGAATACAGCCTCACAGATACATCCCATCCTCGAACAACTGTATGAAGATCTGAATTCATACCACGAGACATCTATCACGATTGACCAATTCAACTCTATCGAGTTGAAACTTTTCCCCTTCTACCCCAACCCACCTGACGTGTATGACTGGACCGTTCCACTGGCCTTGATCAACATCGCAAAACGTATGGAACCTAACTGGGACCTCACAATGACCAAGGCGAGGGCACCCTATTCGTCCTACATATGAATTCTTCCTACTCACGTCTCTGCCCTTGTAATGCGGTTATTGCAGGTATGCAAGCATATTGATGGTATTAGCCATGTCAGTCGGATTGCCAATTTGGCTGATTGTGACCTCGAGCTGACTCGCCAGGCCATCTCCCATCTATTGTGAGTATTCACTTACTGTATATTGAGAAACATACCATGATATACCCTGGTCAGATATTACCAATGTATCATCACTATCGATATTTTCCAATATAGCAATATTTATACACTGGAACGGTCATTCCAATGGCTTGCGGATGATCCGAGCGTAAAGGACGAGTGTGGAGCTTACGTCACCTTACCTGGTCCGTGTTCCACTTCGTCTATATGCTGTGTTCCCTGTTGAGTTGGAATTAACCTGGCCAGGCTTTGATATTCGGGATTGGTCCCACTTTCTCTTCTTGTATTCTCGACTTAAGCCTGGAAGGACTGTCTTCGAGTGGGAGGAAGATCACAATGTCCGCGCACAAGGGATCGATGTACGGCGTCTCGTGAGCTTTGGTGTCATTAAGGTGCGTCGTCGCAAGGAGTGTCTAAGTGGCTTGGTCCATACTAATCATGCGGCTAGGGATTTTTGCGACGGATTCATCGATGGCCCATTCTTATGCCAGCAAAGCCCCCAATGTCTCAGGAAAATGACGTTGATCCCAAGTTGACAATAGGCAGGAAGAGGGGAAAAAGTCTCAGCAACACAATGCCCCCCAAGTCGAATAAACTGCATTCACCAGATCTAAAACGAGGTGAGACGAGCAAATTGTTTGTTTTTCTGGGCCCTTTAGTTTCATTTCGACTTGCTATAATCTACTGATCACTTTCTTGTGGATATAGAGCGCTCCCATTCTCAATCCCAAACTCAGACGTCTGCGCACGCTCGACCAGCACGCAAATTAACCGAGGCAGAAGAATATGCACGATCTGTCCAGCTTCGCGAGGAGGTGTCATCTACAGGAGGCGAAACAGGGCACCGGCGGCCGCGCCCAGGCAGTGGGATCCACCAGGATGTCACAGAGTCGCGGCGCACTTCCATGACAGATCCGCCACAACTCAGACGTCAACCCTCGGGCACGCTGACGCCTGTTGCCACTGGTACCCCTCATCTTTATCCCAAAATGCTTCCGGGCAGCGGCTCCGAGACACGTAGAGCTCCACCGTTTCGACCAAATCAGTACCGTACGTCGCCTTCACCCGACACCGGGAGTTATACACACCAATCACAACTCCATGCATTGAATTTTCCATCGTACCCTCCGGAGCTACCAACGTTTTTGGATGGCACACATCATACCGACGAATTAGCGACACATTTTGAAGTCGGTTGGCCTGTGCTTGAGAAGTGGCTCGTTGCTCTTGGAGATGGGCAGGGCAATGGTGATTTCGGAAGGGTGGCGATCATGTATAGATAGACTTCCGGGAATAGCGCTTTTTTGTATAATTAATCATGAGGCCGTATACTAGACCACTCAGGCCTAGTTTGTTGTCAAAAGGTGTTAGAACCACGCCTATAATTCTTCTATTATTGGGGATTGGTTGCTCAGTTGTTATATATAATCTCCATCGTCATGATTAATTTAATTGGAGCCCTCATGGTCTCAATTAAGTTAGCCTCGAACGATATCATAGTTACTGTAATATGCTAATGATTAGATGCATGCCTTGAGACATGATTTTAGTCTACAGGAAAGACCCACATGCACTGCTGTCCGTGCTGTGTGCCTTAGGTCCATTTACACCTATTCTTACTTCTGTTACTGTAAAGTTTAGTTTTAGGCTATTCCATGCTGAGCTACATGAAACTCTTTATCCTCAGCTCCCCAAAGTAGCATGGCCATTGATGAAGAAATGCAAGACATATGAGTTATAGGTCTTTAGGTGCAGTGATCCATAGCTGAATTTACAAGCTGGCTGCAGCCTGGATTGAATGGCTGCTCTTTCATTTTTGATCCAGAAGATTTTTTCACCCAGATAACACTATAGTAAATTAGAAAATATATATGTTGTTAGATCCCTAAGATCTAACACTGAGGCTCTGGACCTCCAGACCTCCAAACTCCAAAGTAACTATTGTATTTCATTTCAGTTCTTTGTTAAGTTCACAGATGTTACCCAGAACTTTGGAGATTGGATGTTTGGAGGTTGGGCTTCAAGGGGGTGCAAGGGGAGGTAGGGACTTGGCTTCAACTTATGTGTTGCACCACCCACTATCATTTGAGCCCTAATTTCAGAGATTGGAAGGTCAGAGATTGCCTGGAGGTTCAGACTCAGAGTATCACTAATAGTATCTAACCACAGAGATAATGATGCAAGAAGAACAAGGGGTTGGTATTGGGGAAATTAGTTGATATTTGAACTAAAGAATGGATACAAGATTGGAGGGATATTAATACCTCATATCCTAATTGTATCCTAAGAGCATATAATAAGAAAGACATAAGCATAGAACAAGAAAGATATACAGGTAGTATAATAAGCAGAGTTTGAAGTTGGATTGGAGGTTCAGCTTGAACAAGGTACAAGGTACAAGTATTCTACTTTGGGTCATGAATAAGGATTATACTTTAGGAGGCATATAACAAGGACTGATACATAATATAATAGTTACTTCAGAGTTTAGAACTCTGGAGGTTTGGAGCCTTGGTATTAGATATCAGGGATCTAATACTCTGGTTATATGCCTTATAAAGTATAATCCTTATTCATGACCCAAAGTAGATTACTTGTATTCTGTTCAATCCAAACTTTTGACCCTATTCCAAACTCCACTTGTTATATGACTCATATATCTTTCTTGTTCTACATTTATGTCCTTCTTATTCCACGTTCTTAAATACCATGTATTTATAGTCCACCAACCTTGTATTAGCTCTTTAGTTTGAATATCAACTTATTTCCCTGTTACCATCTTGCCCTCTCACATCATTATCTCCATAGTTAGACACCATTAGTAATACCTCCAAATCTGAACCTCCAAATCTGAACCTCCAAATCTGAACCTCCAGGCAACCTCTGAACCTCTGATTTCTGAAATTAGGGATCAAATGATAGTAGGTGGCACAACACATAAGTTGAAGCCAAGTCCCTACCTCCTTTGCATCTCCTTGAAGTCTGACCTCTGGATATCCAGCCTCTGAAGTTCTGGGTAACATCTGTGAACTTAACATATGTCAAATTTACTACCAAATTTGAACAAGTTTGGTGTGGTATTCATTGAGCTACAGAATTTACAATATTTTGAGTGTTGTTTCAAACTCATGTGTGCCTTACATATTGCAAGCAGCTGTAATGAGATGAGACACAGGATGAATGGCTCCTGGTTGATTATGTCAAGCTCCTTGGATATTTCTCATATTTGTCTTCCCCCTCATTGTCTTACCTGCTGATTACATCTACCATTTAACCTTATTTTCTATTTCCAACTCCCTAGCTATTATCCCAATTTTTCTAATGACTCCTTGTGATGTTCAGCACTATTTGCTCAACAGATACCTGCATACATCTATCCCCTTAGCTACTTGTTTTTCTGCCTTCCATTTTTCCAGATTTCCTTTTGAAAATAGCTCACAGTATTTTAGTATAAATACTATGATATTCCTATATGATAGAAACTAGTCACAATTATTTCTTGCACTCACTTGCACAATTCCACATCACCAAGAAGTTGCTCCTGGTTTTTGCTCATTGTCTCCAATGATTCCAACACTCCAATTCTATTCTAGTTTTGATAATTAGAATACTAATGTTTGGTCTATCAAAGAAATGTGAACAGACATGGACTGTATAGAATGTACAAGACAAGTGTCCCAGGTTCATCATGGACTCTCATCTGAGTATATATATATTTCAAATTTGTGATGGAGACTTTGTACTTGAAAATAAAAATGCTACTTAACTTATGCACAATCATTTGGCCTAGTCCAGTGAATGCCACCAGAACCATGTGCCTCTGATAGAAGTTATTGGATAGCTCAATGGAATGCATAGTCTACTGATGGACCATAAGCAACATGGCTTTGACTGGAGGTCACAGTAGACTACAGTGATGGGGATGAACAGAGTGAATGCCCCTAGCTCATCCCCACCTAACTTATAAGTGTATTAGGTAATGTTCTCATGCTTGTCAGCTAACAACTCTGGCAGCAAAGCCTTGAAAGTAAGCATATAATGGACCCAGTACATATATTATTCAGGATAAAAAAATCAATTAAAACAATGAAGTAGAAAAAAAAAATAAAGCAAAGGAAAAAAGTTACTTTCACTTGAATCCAAGTTTTATTAAATCTGCCAGGTCCACAAAGAGGACCAACCATTCACCAACCCAATCCACCCTCACTATACTTGGGGGGTCCCTTGAACCAGGTTGGTTCAGGTCAGCATGATAAAGTGTTGTTCATGTGTTCCAAATAGTAAGGGTACTGTTAAGACCAAAGCCTTGGTGTAGGACCTCAGGGTGAGCTCATACCAAGCTTGGGCTGAGGATGGTAAAGGTAAGGGCTTAGCTTCAGCTTATGTGCTGCACCATCCACTAGAGTGTGTGCCCTTGATTTCTGAGTGAGGTTTGGACAAGAGTAGAGTAAGGGATTAAGAGAGAAGCTTATTAGAAACTACTAGGGGATTCAAGGGGATGTCTAAGTTGATTTCTGACTGAAGAGATAGGTACATACAGACAAGACTTATATATGAATAACAAAGGATAAGGTTGGACATAAACTATCTAAGGGATTGGAATGAGGTTTGGGGAGGGATAAGAATGAAGCTTGGGTAGGATGGATATAGAAAACAAGGGTTGGGCTTGGGCATGGGATACCTCAGTGATAGCTTGGACAAGGTCAGACTCAGGGTATTGTGAGGGCAACCTAAGCAGACACTCTACACTCAAGTGGTGCACTATTGAAGGGGAAATCCTAAGAGAAAAATCTAAGGATCCCTTCACCCACTAGCTGACAACTATATACTTTGGGCATCACAACTCTGCACCTCCAAAGTCCAAATGACATAAGTAACAGGGGTGCTGAATTATGGACAAGGCAAAGGAGGTGTTCAGAAGATGCTGGGGGAGGTACCTGCAAAGCTATGGGACCAGAGATCAGTTGCCAAAGTGGCATTTGGTGGGATGCACTTCACAGAACTTCACAAAACTTCACAGGACTTTGGCATAGCATGGGAATGTTTGCATCAAAGTGAAACATCAAGCACAGAATTTCATAGGTTTTTGCAAAACTTCACAGAAATTCACAGGAGTTTGCTTGCAAAGCAGGGGTTCCCCTCACACTATATACTACAAGATAAGAACATATATAGTACATATTACAAAACTACTAGTTCTAATATATATGAATATTGTAATGTTATACCTTTGAAACAACACCAATCAATGTAAAACTTCTGTATGAGTACATTCATCTCAGTAAAGATGCACTAACAGGAATAATACCTATTAGCCTGCATGCAACAGTCCTTCTATGTGGATGGTCTATAATGCAGTCATTCGTGTGGCAAAGAGACTACTACTGTAGGTTGAGTGGTACAGAGAATGAGTCATATAGCCTGTTCCTCTAGGATGTAACATAGGTGACATATTGTGATGGTGACCTGGCTTTGTGATGTATGATGTAGGACTTGTGACATGTGACATGTGACATATGTGCGGCTATGTCCTGTGACAAAGCTTCGACTTGGTCCCCTAACTTGGGACTTGACTTGAGAACTGAACTTGACTTAAATCAATAAGTATAAAGTAGCTTTGTGGGTTGTGGGTCCTTTACGTAATATGTTTACTAATATATTTACATCAGCGAGCGCCAGCGAGCTCAAACGCTGTAGCCAGGCCACTCCACCGGTTCAGCGCTACAACAACGCTCCAACGCCCCTAACCCTTGACCCTGGCCGCTACCCTCAACCTAACCCACCACCACCACCGCCGCACAATCCCTCCCTTGCGCTCCCTGGTTGGTAGTTTGGCTAAATATATACTGCTGCTGCTGGGTTAGAATAGTCTTTGCTTCCCTGTGTGGTCCTAATCTATCCCACTGCCACCCGCCATCTGGCACCATCATCCCTCCTCTGCTGGAATAGCCCCTTGCTGGTGAGTACTATAGCATCTGCTTCGCATTATAATGCTAATGCTAATGCTAACTAATGCTAATGTGCCACAGCCTTGCCTCTGCCTGTCTCCATCTGCCCCCTACCCTCCTCTGTGAGAATAAACCCTTGCTGGTGAGTGTTGCAGTCTTTT
>QFFB01003039.1:0-42896 GCA_003316465.1 Ramaria cf. rubripermanens | reverse complement strand
ACCATCTCCAGGATCCACAGGATGCTCAGGTTCATGACTTTGGCCTCTTCCTCATAGACAAAATTTTCCAGCAGACTGGAAAGTCCTTGAGCCAGTATCCAGGTATGCCTCAGGTGGAAGGTGACTGGGAGCACCTGGTTGAAAATAGGTTCATAGCTGAGCAGAGGGACTATGACCCTGTTGAAAAGGGCCTGATGGCTATTGAGGATGTTGCCAGGCTCAATCCAGGTCAACTGAATGTCCATGATCAGATATTGGCATCTGCACTGGCCAGAGATGCTAATGGGAAACCTCAGGGAAAGACTTTCTTTGTCACTGGCTCAGGTGGTGCTGTGAAATCTTTCACACAGAATACTCTGGTGCACTCCTGCAGAGGGAAGAGTCTGACTGTACCCCGTGTAGCCTCCTCTGCAATATCTTCAATCATGCTCATAAATGGTTGCACTGCTCACAGCACATTGGGAATCCCCATCCCTATCCATGAGGACTCTTTCTGTAACATGAAGAAGAACTCTGAGAGGGCTGACTTGCTGAGACAGACCAGTCTGATTATCTGGGATGAGGCTGCAATGCAATATCGCTTTGCCATAGAGGCAGTTGCCAGGACCCTCAGACATTTCCTTGACCAGCCTGACCATCCCTTTGGTGGTATCACAGTGGCATTTGGAGGTGACTTTCAGCAGACTCTCCCCTTTGTCCCTAATGGCACCAAGGAGGACATTGTGGGAGCATGCCTTCAGAGATCAGTTCTTTGGCCAAGGATAACAGTCCTCCATCTCACTGAGAACATGCATGTGGATAGAAATGATCCTGAAAGCACTTGGTTTGCAGAATGGCTCCAGCAGGTTGGTGAGGGAAAAGATCTCCCACTGGATCATATCTTCACACTCCCCCAACACATGGTCTGTGGTCCTGCAGTGTCTGATCTCATCCATGAAATATATCCTGGCATTGGAAGGCCTGCCCAGGATAATTATTTTTTGGAGAGGGGTATCCTCTGTCCAAGGAATTCTGAGGTCAATGACATCAATTCTCTGGTGTTTGGAGAGTTTCCAGGTGAAGAGCAAGTCTTCCACTGTGCAGATTCCATCAAGGGCTTTAAGGATGGGGATCAGTACCCTGTGGAGTATCTGAATTCCATAGAAATGGGCAGTCTTCCTCCTGCACACCTGCAAGTCAAGCCTGGAGTACCTTTGATGCTATTGTGTAATTTGGATCAGAGAAAGGGCCTGTGCAATGGGACAAGATTGCGCTTGGTGCAGATGAGGAACAGAGTGTTGGAGGTGAGGATCATCACAGGACCATGTGCTGGACAAACTGCCTTTATTCCCAGGATTATGATCTCACCATCTGAGGGAGAGTTGCCATTTGAGCTGCATAGGAGGCAATTCCCAGTGCATTTGGCCTTTGCAATGACCATCAACAAGGCTCAAGGACAGACTCTGGGCACAGTTGGGTTGGATTTGAGATATGCAGTGTTTGGACATGGGCAGTTTTATGTGGGTGTCTCAAGGGGAACAAATTGGAGGAGAGTAAAGGTGTTGCTTGAGGAGGGCACTGAAACCACTAACATTGTATATAAAGATACATTACTTAGAGCTATTTGAACTTGACTTTCCAAAATTGTATATAAAGATGTATGTATTACTCAGAGCTACTTGAACCTGATAGATTTGACTTAGCACAATGTGTGTGACTTAGTGAGATGCATTAAACTACTGATCAATTAAACAGGCAACACCTACCATGTGAAGCACGGGTACCAAAACTTGTACTGGGACTAAAATATAACATTGCTTGCTCTGCCATCAAGCTCCCTTACATATACCAATTAGGACTAAATGGCACTCAAGCTAGTTGAGCCAACAAAAGGCACAGAGTTCTGCTAGAAAACTTGATCAAAAACCTTGATTTAGCTAATTAACAACTGCTATTCCTACTACTACTATCACTGGTCAGGATGTGGATCAATCTCCTCAAAATTTTTATGTAGAATTACAAACTCTATAAAATGACAAAGGAATTTTCATAGAACATGTATGTATATGTCCTTCAACCTTCTGTCAATTTCCCTAACAGGAAAAGTAAGAGAAAGAGTAGCTGGGGCCATCCAAATGGTTGAGATCAGGATGTGGATCACCATGCTAGGCTGTTTTTATAGTTGCATTATCTCACTACCACAGGTCATTTTATTCCCACAAAAATTAACAAACACTGGCCTGTAATATAAGGAATTAAGAGCTATTAAGCCACCTCTATCAGTATGCAGGGGATGCCAGTATTTGAGTGATTCACATCCTGACCCAATCCGCATCCTAACTGGTGATAGTATCACTGATCAAGATATGGATTGGGTCAGGATGTGGATCACTTGCACATTCCACCACCCCTGGAACATTTGGGGGTGCCAAAAATTATTGACAATTATGATTAACATATTAAGAATATGGAAAAAAAGCAGCTGTGTTAGAAGATGGGGGGCTATATATGCAGGCAGCACATGCTTTCAGGCCCCCTATGTGGTTATTCAGCCTTAAAATAACTGGTAAAAATCATATTTCACATATTATATGTAAAACACATTATATACACAATGCCAGTCTTATTACACTGCCTGGATAGCCAGGTTCACCATGCGGAGTGTGATAGCCTGGCAGGCTGCAGCGAATGTTAACAATCGTGGCCAAGTGTGACCAAAAATTGCTAGCATCCTGATCCACATCCTATCTTGCACATTGGATGTCTCTGGCAACACAAACTCTGACTTGTTTGATAATAAAAGTTGATAGGCATATAATTCACATACAATTAAAGATTCTCACAAATTTTTAAAAAATTAAAAAATTATTTCAAGTATCTAATTATTTATTAATAAAATGAGGAAAGTGATCCACATCCTGATCGGTGATAGTATGTATGAAAGTCATGAAATTGGCCAGTTAAGCGCCCAATAACCCTAACCCTATGCTGACATCTCGGGCACTTGGAGTTGGTTGAGTTTAAGTGGCACCTACCTTATGAGCAGGGGAATATCACATATTACCTAAGGCGTCTAAATGTTAGGGATGAGCTGGGTCAGCTGTAATTAGGGACTGACATGGGTTAACCTGGATGGTGACTGGGTTAGACCTGCAGGTGTCTCATGTCACTTCAGAGGTGACCAGACCTGACCCAACTTAGCTGCTACAGGTGCAGGTGTGGGTATGGGTTAAACCAGGTGTATCTGCAGGTGCACCTGCGGGTTTAGGTGTTATATACTGGTAGTATGTAGATTACCAGTATTTTTGACTATTCTATTTCAACTATCTCCTCATCAGTTGCTTTCCCTTGATGCTTGACACCTACACTCTTTGGTTCTGGCTCCAACACCTTTGTAACATCGCTAAGGCCAGGCCAAAGAGGGGTGTCCATCCAGGATGCTAACGCAACCTTGGCACAGATTGTTTGTGAGGATGTGTTGTGTTGAAGGTGATTGACTGCCAGTCTCCCCTTTGAGAATGCTCACTCTGCATCAACGGATGAGGCTGCTGTGATGTCAGCACATCCATATAACTCTTTTCCATAGACTACACACCTGGAGCCGTCAAATATGCCATGGCAAATTTTGCAAGCTTGGGACATTTAACACTCATATGGTCCTAGTATGTGAGAACACCACCAGCATCTTTGGTGACATTGGGGGAAAGCACAGGAGTATCAATGTACACCTCAATCAAGTCTTTGGGATATGTGCTAAGAGTTGGTGCAGTAGATGACGCAGCAATCCATTTGGATTGTTTCTATATATATAATGTATAAGTGGTTAATACAACTGGTATATCACTCACAGTTGGTACTGTCTGATCAGATATAAGGGGCTGAATAGGCAAAATTTCAATGGGAAACATGTCATAGAAACACCACTTCACAATGCACAGGACATCATCTCTGTCTCCTGGGGACCATTCAGCATCCTCAAAACCTAGCATCTTGTGATGTGGGCACATGACTAGTATATTCATGAAAAACTAGGAGATTATGAGCAAGTGATGAAACTTACACATTGCAATGTGATATGTCTCATTGTCATCACTCAGGGCATAGTACTTTCCAATCAATATCAAGGCGGCATATGCAGCTACTCAGAATATCGGACATAACTCCCCATGGGAATCATCTCTGACTTTCAGCATGCTGGCCTCAAGGTTTTCAAGCATCGGCACAGTCTCATGGATCATTGGTATCTCAGCACGTGAGAAAAGCTCAGTTGGCTCTCAGAATATCTGTGCCAGGAAATTAGGCGGAATCAAGAAGAAGACCATGATAACACTTGAGGTACTTACTTCGAGTATCTCAACCAGCATGTCCACCAGTTTCTACTGCTCGTGAGTCAACCTGCATGCACTGACACTATTGTCAGTTGCTGTCAATTGTTTCACAGGTATCTTGAAGTAGATGTGGGCATCGAGGCATGCCAGATCGCTGTTCCACTGTAGCCACATGCTGGTCCAGATTTTTCTTGTCACCACGTAGTTCAGTTCGGTTGCTGTCAACAAGTTTGTCAAACTTTGCACACAATGTGCCTGAGTCATTCACTCAATGGGCAAGTCCCGCAACCTGCCCAAATGTTGTAGACAAAACACAGTTACTATGCAGGACTTGAGATTGACATACCTTTGGGAAGAGTTGCAAGGCCACCTTGTGCTCTTCTTCAGGTATGATTAGTTTTGCCCAATAGTCGTTTCACATGAAGTTAATGGCCTGAGTTCACAAAGTACACGCCACCGTCTCATCCTATGCCATCTGCGCTTCATCAACTTGTGCAACAGCCTGGGCATCCTCTTCAGTCTCAACAAGGAGCTCATTTTCGTCACTGGCAGGACAATGACCTTCTTCCAGGACCAGTATAACATCCTCTTTCTCTGTAGCCGGGGCACGTTTGCGCTTTGAGCCTGCCAGTTTCACCATCTGTCTCTTTTTGGCTGGGGGTTTGAAAAAGAATGAGATAAATATCTATTAGAAGTAAGTCAAAAACTCTTGAACAAGCATCAGACCCTCTGACCTTTGCAATTAGATTGACTGTGTGGGCAAAGCAGTGAGACCGAGCTGCAGATCCACAAAAATTAGGGATCAGCTTTAATAACTCATGACACAGTGTATCATTGTTGGTTGCATTGTCAAGACATGCAGTGAGCAACTGTACAACACCAACTACTTCATCATAATGTCTCTGAAAGCCAAGCAGGACATACCAGCTTGCTCACTGCAAAACACTCAAGGCAATCAGCAGTAACCTTCACAATGTAGCTGCCGGTATGTTTCTCTGTTAGTCTTCAGAATACATCGGAATAGATTCAGTTGTTAGTGCATTCATTAGCAAGGGATGAGCCTTCTCACTTTACAAATTCAAGTATCGCATGATTGATTTTTCCTTCCCCATACCAGACAATCACAATCCCAAGGTATGAAAAATGTAGGGGTGCTGTCCAGCCATCCATAACTAAGTGTATTTTTCCAGAATAATCCTTCATTGGCAGGTCAGAAGATGACAACACCAGGAAATCAATTGAAGATATAGTTACTCACTTTAAAATAATGCTGCACATTCTTTGCCACCGCCACATACATTTTATTGATATCTCAAGACACGGTCTTAGGGTCAGGAACTACTGTCCCAGGGCAGAGGAGTTCTACCTCAGCTAGGTAATGTGCATCTGCCACAGATTCAAAAGGGCGGTTATACTTGGCACAGTGCAGAGCTATGAGAGCACGGTGGTGATATGGTGAGTATCTTGACACAGCTTGATGAATTGATTGCTGAGAGCCAATGGTGACCGATCCATCGGCCTTCACTCCTCACCGCTTGTTGCAAGCCTCAACTGCATGGTCAAGATTAGATGTACCAGAACTAGCTTTCATACGATCACAGGTCTGGGTTGGATGGTTTTTTGGATCATATTTGCATGTGAATACATGTGTGAGATGGTGGGGATTCTGTTGCACATCATTATGTCACTGAAGTGACACATTAAAATGTTGATATGTCTTTGACTTCCATGACTTCATATCATGGGCTACATAAAAATAAGTTAGTGCATGGTGTGGTGTCTGTTAGCACAATATACCAAGTATATCATCATTTCCCTCATCCCAAATATCCAAATCATCCATGATCTTCTTTTTTCGCCGACGTACGGGGGATTTTGGAGCAGCCGGGCTTTGCCACCTAGAGCGTGTTGATTTAGCGGGTGAACAGTTTAGCTCACGTTCTTGGTTCGCAGTATGAGCACGGGTAGCCTTAGCTGGAGATGACATTGCTGATCATCATTCAGCAATGGTGTGTTTTATATCTACTAGGGGCTCCTTCTGTACAGCTCGGTCAACGGTCATAGGAGACCGTGCCCTGCCTGAATAATGGCTGTTAGTTTAGTGCAGGTGCACCCGGGTCAAGCACTTACTGGCATCATAGTGACCAGACCCGCCCGGGTTAGGATCGCAGGTGCACCTGTAACCCAAAGCACCCGACCCGTGGCAAACCCGCAGGTGTTTGACCGCAGGTGCACCCGGATAAAGCCGACCCGTGTCGGTCCCTAGCTGTAATACTTGACATGGCCAGCAGCAACAGCGGTGCGACAGCACAAGTACGCGAACATGATATCCAGATGATATCGCTGACACCACATACTTAGGATAAGACATGGCAGGCAAAGGAGCAGGGCGATGAGGCACGGTATATCCGAGAAAGGGTGCTCTTTCGATAAACCTTTCGATATATAGAACACCCATACTGACGTTTGTTTTGCAGGAGCGATCCCAATTGGCTGCACTGCGCGCGCAGGCGGAGAAAGCTACAGATGCTAGCACGACCACTGCAACAAAGAGGGATATCGAGGGTGGTTTTGGGGGACAAGAGGACCTTGAAGATCGTTACGCTACTACAAGCGGCGAGCACTGATAATTTCTGATCCAAGATTCTGTACTACCTCCAGAACCTTTGAGATTCAGCTCACGTCTCCCAAACTCAAGGATCAGATTGAACATTAGCCTCATGACTTAAGCAAAGTTAAACATTTACTGGTGAATGGTTCTGTAGGAGAACGAGCGTCGAGTAGCTCGGCTCAACTCGGCGCGAGAATAGGTCTGTGCTCACAACTCCTATTTTGTGAGACAGGCTATATGTACAAATAGTGTATTTTGTGAACTACTTCCTAGTGTCTTGTCTTCGACGCTAGGAAGTAAGTACCGTAGTCGACTTTGCAAGAATCTGTGGCTAACGAAATATGTAGTTTATTCTATCTGTCTTTAGGTAGCGCAAAATCTAGTGTCTTGTCTTCGACGCTAGGAATTTATTCTATCTGTCTTTAGGTTCCTTTATGATCAGTCTATAGCTGCAAAGCAGAGGTGGGGTTGTATCACATTTCCAGAACATAATACATTATTTGAGGATACTGCAGTGCCCTCAAATATTATAAACCAACTTACCCTCATGCTTCTTAGTACGCAAAAGATCCAAGCCCTTTTGTACATTTTCCAAGCCACCAAATATATGCACTGGCAGAGGCTGGGGCAGGGGGGAAAGAGGTGATTTCAATAGAATGAATGGAAGAAAGTGGTGGACTACTTTACTTGAAGTTTACCATCCGCCAGAAGCTGTGTCGTCTTGTTTGCCCATCTGACATGCAGCTCGCGATGGGAAGGGGAGGTCTTGAAGAAATCAGAACCGAGTGTTTGATCACCGAGACTGGTATATACAAGGGTGAATTCAGTTGTCACCTCCGGGCGTGGAAGGTCTATGACAGAGTGCATCAGCATTATTAACATGCGAAAGCAGAAGAAAGACTGACCGCGGGGAACTCTGAGAGCAGTGATCAGATTTCCACCCTCCGGGCGAAAAGCGAGTTGTGTCTGTCGTACGGAATCCCCGTGCGTAATACAATCGAGACCACATTCAATAGCATCCCCCGTCGCATCCTTGAGCTTCTTGACAACATCTTGATCTTTGTAATCAACAACTACATCCGCGCCATACGATTTCAAGAGCTCCCAACGGTTGGGCGATGCAGTCGTGGCTATCTTGAACCCGGAAAGCTTAGCAAGCTGGATAGCAAAGCTGCCAACTTATTTTGCATGCATATGAGTCGAATACTTTCGGAAGTTTGAGAACAGGACAAACCTGCGGTGGCACCAGACCATATCAATATCCACTTGTGCGAGGGGGCTTGAACAGGGGGTTCGGGGAGTGCCAAGCAGGTTGGCAAATAGAGAGCCTGGGAAGCAGCGCCATTGTAACGAAATGAAATTTGGTTGAAAAAGAAAGGTATATACGTACCTGCACGGCTGTCATCAACGTGAGAGGCAAAGTAGCAGCCTGTTGGGAAGTGACGTTCGGTGGTACCACAGAGGATAAGTCCCAACTCGTAGTGATGTAACTAGATCGTGAGTTTAGATGAATAGCAATACAGGGAGGAAAGGGAGGAAGCATGACTTACTCTGCAAATGCGCCTTTGTCATCAATACCACCTCGGCAGAAATTCCACCGGATTTCTCCCAGTTTAACTCGATCTTTTGGAACAGCAGAACCCAATTCAACCACTTTTCCAACGAAGTCGGTGCCAAGCCAGTCACCCGGGCTGGAGTAATTATCCACATGCATATGATCAGAGGGATTGGCCCCTGCACAGATGATCTTCAAACTGCATAGGTATAATTAACAACTAGGTGGAGGAACCAGGAAACAAGACATACAGAATCTCATTGGGTCCGGGCTTGGGAATGGGACGTTCTTCAATCTTCACTGATTTGTCCTCTTGCACAATTATGACGCGCATTTGTTCCGATACTTGGGAAGTCTAAGAGTAGAATGGTGTCTGTAGGTTACATCTCCAAGCCTTTATACACGGTACAACAGGACGGCCATGATACCAACAGAAAGCCCCGAGTGTGTTCTGCCAGGGTGGATGGGCCGGCATACGGAATTCGAGGCTTCTCAGCGAACGCTCGGTGTCCCCAACGAAGTGGTGCATCCAGTAGGGTTTGAACAAAAGTCCTGTCCAAATAGGTATATTGAACAAGCGCGTTGGTGATCGCCGCTGTCAATCACACGCCCAATAATATGTGATATCGAATTCTGAGAGACCAATCGTGAGTCACAACATTCCCTCTTACCTGGTAGACGAACACAGGTACAGAAGACATTGACATATCCTCGCAGAGAAGCACACATTGCCCAAACATCACATTATAGAAGCTTTGAATTTGCGTGCCTTCAATACCATAATAATCCAATTACTGTACAACCTGAATCAGTGCCACTTACTGATTCATCTTTACTCACCAGCGCTCTGTAGGGTACTGTATCGATTTGTTACCCCAGGGGATTACTCATACTTAGTCTCAATCACAATTCCTGATCAAGCACACTTGCGGTTGAAAACACATAGGTGGGATGGTGTCGTGGGATGGGGCCCGAAGCTGGCCGATGGCTTAAAATAAAAGCACTGCAGACAGGTGTCAGGACAAGTCTTAGTGGATGCTAATTTTGTTGCAGTGGGCGGAGCAGCAAGGGCTCCGACGAAAACCTGATTACATACATGACCAAGCGTCTTTCCTTCGCACCACCAACTACGTCGAGCCCACACTTCGGTTTCCCTCCTGACTCTGCTAAGTAGTACTAGTATACAGCATCCCAGAGTCGAGCTCGATGCCATCGACTGCGAACCCGGTCTTGTAAGGGTTTCTTCCTCCATCCGCGCTATCGCTACTAATGCGCAGCACAGGACCAAGAAGATCAGGATAACCGGTGAGTATGCACCTATTCTCCTTTGTTTCAGCACGTTAATGGGGCAATAGTCGTCGCCGCCGATGGCCTTTCCAAACGTGATGTATTCAGGCTTCCGGATCCCTTCGCCGTCATCACTGTAGACGCAGAACAGACACATACAACAAGTGTCATTAAAAAGACACTGAATCCGTACTGGAATGAAAACTTCGATATGTTCGTTTCGTTTAGTGTTTGTCCTGAGAAACCTTGGTTTACCTTTGCCATAGCACTGTTAAAGATTCCTCCGTAATCGCAGTTCAAATCTTCGACCAGCGTAAATTCAAGCGACGCGACCAAGGCTTCCTTGGTGTTGTCAATGTCCGTGTCAGCGATGTACTGGACCTCGATCTCGGTGGCCATGGTGTGTATTCACTGGTCGCTTCCTTTGTAGTCACGGCTAATCATAGACTGCGTCATGTTCCAGAGATGCTCACTTTGGACTTGAAAAAGTCAAATGACAACCTTGTCGTTCATGGAAAACTTATCGTCTACTTATCCACGAACACTTCAGCTCCCATTACCAACCCTGGTCCTTCTCAGGTCACCGGCATCGCCCCCGCCCTGGGCGATCTTACGCTCAATGCTTCCAGCATCTCCCTTACGCCTAGTGCCAGTGCAAGTAATGCCACCGCGACGGGAACGAGTGCTTCAGTCGGTGGCTCTACTATTGATATCAGTCGTTCCGCAAGCACTCAACCGGTGACGCCGGAGGCCGCGATCGTGCAAATGCCTGTGCCTGTGACTACTACAGCAGGGACTGAACATCAGGCAACTACCTCGCCCCGTGCTGCTAACGCTGCTGATAATACCTCTGGTTCTCAAAATACTAATTTACCTCCTACAAATCCATCTGCGACCAACCCTGCCACCAATGGTTCATCTACAGCTAATCCACAGCAGCGTAACTTTAGTCCACATGAAGATCAGTATGGACCTCTTCCCACAGGCTGGGAGCGCCGTGTAGATCCTCTTGCACGCACCTACTACGTTGACCACAACACGCGTACAACCACATGGGTTCGACCGTCAATGAGTCAGTCAGTTAACACTGCCGAGCAACAGAACGACACAAATGCTGCGCGGGAACAACATAGCCGCCGTATCCTTGCCGATGATCTCCTTGAGGGTGATGGCGCGACCGCGGCTAGTGGAGCAACGTCAGCGGCTACAACGCCGTCGGGTACACTCAATGCTGCCAGCGGTAACGCTGCGGCGCCTGTTGCCGTAGGTGGTCAGAGTGGTCAGACGGCGGTTGGATCGGGTGCACTTCCTGCTGGCTGGGAGGAGCGATACACTCCAGAAGGTCGTCCATACTATGTCGATCACAATACACGCACTACAACTTGGGTCGATCCTCGTCGTCAAACCATCATTCGCGTAATGGGACCCAATGGCAATAATCTGAGCGTGCAGCCTCAAACGATCTCCCAATTGGGCCCATTGCCTTCTGGCTGGGAGATGCGTTTGACGTCCACCGCGCGTGTATATTTCGTCGATCACAACACAAAGACGACGACATGGGATGACCCACGGTTGCCGTCGAGTCTGGATCAGAACGTGCCGCAGTATAAGCGTGACTTCAGACGCAAGCTCATTTACTTCAGAAGTCAGCCGGCGATGCGCGCTCAGCCAGGCAATTGTCAAATCAAGATTAGACGAAATCACATTTTCGAGGATAGTTATGCCGAGATAATGCGCCAAACACCGAACGATCTCAAGAAAAGGCTAATGATCAAGTTTGACGGCGAAGACGGTCTCGATTACGGCGGTCTTTCAAGGTAAGAACAGTTTGACACATCAGTTTGACACATCATTCAGCGGCGTACTAAACACGGTTTTGCAGGGAATTTTTCTTCCTTCTCTCGCATGAGATGTTCAATCCATTTTATTGCTTGTTTGAATACTCGGCCCACGACAATTACACCCTTCAAATCAACCCCGCCTCAGGAGTGAATCCCGAGCATTTGAATTATTTCAAATTTATCGGTCGCTGCTTAGGACTTGGGATATTTCACCGCCGTTTCCTTGATGCATACTTCATAGTCAGCTTCTACAAGATGATCCTCAAGAAGAAGGTTACCTTGGCTGATCTGGAAAGCGTTGATGCTGAATTGCACCGAGGCATGACATGGATGATGTATGTACGCCAAATTTGTCTGTTGAAGTCATGTTAACGTTTGGTACTCACAGAGAGAATGACATTACCGATGTCATTGACGAGACATTTACGACTACAGAAGATCGATTTGGTGAGCTGGTTACAATCGATCTCAAACCAAATGGTGCAGATATACCCGTCACGGAGGAGAACAAGAAGGACTACGTAGAGTGCGTCCTTGCTTACCTATATCTAGGAGATTCGTTTAACGGTGTGAACAGCCTCGTGGTTGAGTATCGTATCTCACGACGTGTCAAGGATCAGTTCGATGCATTCATGTCTGGCTTTAGCGAGCTCATCCCTCAAGAGCTCATTAACGTTTTTGATGAACGAGAGCTCGAGTTGTTGATTGGTGGCATGTCTGAGATCGATGTGTGCGTTATGACATCCATTTTGTTTCAAAAAACCAAAATAATAATAATAACATTTACACAGTGACGACTGGACCAAATTCACAGACTATCGTGGATATGAGATGAATGACGAGGTGATTCAGTGGTTCTGGAAGTGCATCAGAAGCTGGCCGCCGGAGCGTAAATCCCGTCTGCTACAATTTGCGACCGGGACATCGCGCATACCCGTCAACGGCTTCAAGGATCTTCAGGGGTCGGATGGCCCAAGGCGGTTTACCATCGAGAAATCGGGTGATCCTTCCCAGTTACCTAAAAGCCACACATGCTTCAACAGAGTGAGTTGAATATCCCATTCACATCCCTGTCAAATTTCTGATATCATTTTGCAGATTGATTTGCCGCCGTACAAGGATTACTCGACATTGGAACAGAAGCTTACTTTGGCTGTCGAAGAGACAGTAGGATTTGGGTGCGTTTTATATCCAATTCTCCACGTCACCACACTGACCGTGTGACACGCTCACAGACAGGAATAGTTCACTTTATACTCGGTTCCGACACTATGCCCATTGGTTTTCGCATTCCATATTCAATTCCTCACTTCTAATCCCACTCACAGAGTTATGTCTAATCGTCCTGCGGTGTACGCACGATATTTGTGGACCATGTAATGTAGCGAACAACAGTACATGTTTACTTTTTTCTCTCGTCACCGGCGTGACAAGTCGTGACCTCAGGGAACACCAGTCACGCTGCTGTTTAGACTTAAAGACTCGAAAACTTGACACCACTTTCAGCCTCCTTGTATATGGGCTTGCTTGGGAATACCACTCGTAGACAGATTGTGTTAAAGCCGTCTCCAGTCCCTCAACGTCTACACTTCAGGCAATGCCTGCACACTGAGCGGTCAACAGATGGCACTCCGGATTCGGAACTGCCACATCTCTTGACTAGGTACTCTCAACAACCGCCCCGCCCTTTGACTCTGAACAAATTACTATCCTTTGGCTCTCCTCTGAATCAAGATTCCTTGCTTGAATCTGCCGAGTACGTCCTTACCGAAATTCCTCGCCGCCTTGTCGGCCGGGTAAGGGCTTTGGAGGCTTTACCTTTCATTGTCACTACAAATCCATTTCTCTCTCGATGTCTGCGCGCGTATAGATCCAGCTTTGAAGCATTGGCTAGACATCCGCCCGTAAAAGACCTAGAGGGGAATTGGGAGTTCACCAAAAGGCTCGAAGGATTAGTTGCTGACCATGCTAACGACATTCCGACAATGGCTAAGGGGTATGTGATTCCGGGTTATTTAAGTTGATTTCAAATCATTGACACCGTCCAAGCTTTCAGGAGTGCGCCAAGTATATCTCATCTTCTGATATATCGAGCTTCTTGGATCAAGCGATCCGCACACGGATAGGCGTGCGTCTCATCGCGGAGCAGCACATCGCATTGTCAAGAGCGCTGCGAGAATCACCCTTAGAACAGTTGCATGATGTCGGAGTGGTGGACACGACATGTTCACCTGGACAAATGGCCAAAATGTGCTCCAAATTTGTGACAGACTTATGCGAAGCCACCCTTGGAGCGAGTCCCAGTCTTGTTATAGAAGGGGATGTGCAAGCAACATTTGCGTGAGTCACCGAACTCTTAGATTAGCACCTTGAATGACACGGACTTGCTCGATGTCAGCTATGTACCTGTGCATCTCGAATTCTCCCTGACGGAACTCTTAAAGAATGCATTTCGAGCCACCGTGGAGTATCACCAAAAATTACATGGGAACTCATCAACTAAGCCCTTACCACCTGTCATTATTACCATAGCTTCTTCTTCTGGCCTTACTACTCGGACACCATTTCTCTCACTTCGCATTCGCGACCAAGGCGGTGGCGTCTCGCCCGCAAACCTCCCCTTCATTTTCTCTTATGCTTTCACAACTTCTGGGAGAAACGAGGACTCGGGTGGTGCCGGTGACGAGAGCGGAGGTGGACCATATGCCGCGCAAGCAATTGGAGGAAGTGCAGCAGTGGGAGGTGATAGAGCAGGTGATGGCAACTTGTTTGGTGAAATTGCTGGCAAGGGGCTGCAGACTGGAATGGGTACACTGTCGGGCCTTGGTTATGGGTATGCTACCGAAAAGTCACGCTCGACACAAGTTAGCTAATCTCTCCTACAGACTCCCTCTCGCCAAGTTGTACGCCACTTATTTCGGGGGCGACCTTCAACTCGTCTCACTATACAACCATGGCACCGATGTATTTCTGAAAATTCGGTGTTTGCAGCAAAGTGACGTCAGTGTTATATCGTAGCTGTGTACTAGTTTACTGTCTATTCGAAGTTTCGAAGGCATACTCTATTCCTGTAGTCACATCGAGGATGCATCCTGCATGCTTCCAAAATTGCTGCAGAGATGCAGTGTGAGCCTAATCAAAGAGATGCGTGTCTCGGCGATTGACGTTCTGATGACCTACTCCAAACTTCAGCTTAATTTATCTATGTCAACTCGACACAATTCGACGTATTTGCCACCGCCGCCACCAACAACACAGAAGCATCACATGCGCTTTATGTGAAATTCAATCGATAATCAGTAAGTACCCTGAAATATGGTTCAACTGTGAGCAATCTAATGCCAATGCATTCTTGATATCATCTCCAGAATGTAACCTAACCACTGTATATATGGGTGTATTAGGTGGGGGATTGTCAATCTTCCTGTCCAATTATTTTTCTTTCAGCTGTCGCTGTACGCAAGGGATCGCACTACGACCAATACCGAACGACTGTGATGGACGATCTACATTTTTTACAAATCACGGGAACTATCCACTGGTATCTGAAGCTCTACCAATGTCCATCATTCTTCCGTCAACTTCGGGCTGTATTTCGATCAGGCACGAGACCTTGCCTGACTCGAAAGCATCATTTGAGGGCTCTGGCCTCTTTGCATCAAGTCCAATATTCTGGCGAGCCATTCCACCACCAAAACAGTCAACACATTGCATGTGCTCACGACCGGAGACCTTATGTGCATCCTGATTCAATTCTAATTTATGTTTCCTCGAAGACAGGATGTGGTTCCCGAGATTTTGCCAGCAAGAGCGAGTCCGTGATAGCACACCCGACGTCTCATGATGCAGATGGAGTTCAGAAAGAGGTGTGGAGGAACGCTGCCGCATCATATGAATATATTGAAAGCCTAGACGAGAATGTATGACCATAAAGACGATGCTTTAATATCATTCCATGAGCTAGCTGCTGTCAGACTTACCCAGGAGATACCTTCGGACTAAGGTACTCATTGGCATACCGTGCTCCTCGTCGATCAAATAAGTAGATCCCTTAAGTGCCCCGAACCCGTCGTGGCCCTATGACCGCATCCCATGGCTAAGTGAAAACATTCCAGGGACACACACACCGCCAGCAGACCAACCTGCGCCATGTATTCCCTGGTCACAATCCTGTAGGACTGACCTGGTTCGCGTTTCACCTTTTCCAACACAATTTCAGACTTAGAATTAACGGTTTCAAGACATATGTCCAGAATGCGCTGGCCAGGAGGTTTGCGAGAATCCCAATTAATACGGAATGCAGAAACTACGGGAAAGCGGCTGGTGATCGTGTTATTGTCAATAACACAGCGGACACCGCCCGCCTGGCAGACCACGTACCCTTCTTGGGCAGGCCACGTCCGCAACGAACTCTCAAATGCATCCCAAATTGCTTCCCCGTTGACTTTGAGCACCACGACGGAATCATCAAATGGCAGGATTTCAAGAATGTCCCCGAGTGTCATGACCCCTACAAAACATAAGAACCTATACCAAAGAGCCGGACTGGAAATGTATACCTGGGCCGTAAACAGTATCCCCCCTCAGTGATCCCGCACAAATGAGCACAGCATCGGCGCCTCCCAAGCCCTGCATACACAAGGCTTCGTCATAAGTATGGAGGAGAACATCGGCAAACCAGTTTCCTGCAGCCGACTCCATCGACTCGTGAATATAGGAAAATTAAAAGAGACACAAGACTGACTTCTTCGGTTCGAATAAGCTCTGATCGAAGATCGAGCGGTGTTGTTACTTTGCATAGCGGTGAGACGAGCAGAACAGAGATTTGACGAACCAACAACGGACTTCACCACTCTCCTTCTCGCGGCACCAGGCGGTCCGTCCTCCAATTCCAAAGTGAGCTCACTAAAGTCACGAAAGTCAGTCCCACTCTTGATCGCCAGGATACCGTCGTCGTCTTCGGCGCCCAGTGGCGCAGTGCCATTAAGATCATAACCCTCCCACCTCTGGCATCCTTTAGAAACAGTATAAGTGATCATGGCCACCGAGAATAATGTCTACTCCGTGCTTCATAGCTACACCACCAGCGGATGAGGGGCGAGCATACAAAGCTTTCGCTAAGGCGATGTCCTTCAAGTTGCAGAAGATATCAATCATAATTCGGAGCGTGTGCACGCAGACTCACATTGGGGAGCCTGAAGAAGTGATCTCACTTCAGGATAATAAGACAAGGAATGGTATGTTATTAAGCTTGCCTGGAGTGAGTGAGGGCGATGACAATGTCGCAGACCCACTTGCCGTTGACGTCCCTCAAGGCTTTAGAGAGGCTGATTCCGACCTCTGCCATGTCCCTATATTTGAAGTTAAGCGGCCAAGACGACACGGTTTCTATCCATTCTCTGCAAGAAAACAAGAGACAGGATAGCGACGATGAACGAGTATGTGATCAATCGCATCGGTATCATCATGATGCCGATACATACTTCTCAACCAGGCCAATGATTCCGATCTTAAGGCCGGAGCGTTCGAGGACTACAAATTCCTGCAAGGTGTCCGGAACAATCCCAGTATCTGTATCGTAGATGTTGCTGAGGATCCATGGCTGAGTTTGTAGGGGTAATCAGAAGAGCTCTGAGACCATTCGTTCCACCATGTAAACAAAACATACAAAGGTGCAATCTTTGACCAGCTGCGCAGCATTGAACTAAAGGTAAATAGTGCTAGAGACAGTATCTCTAAATACCTTTGTAAGGTGAGGGTACCCTAATCACAAATTAACAAAATAAATGCGCAGAGTTACTATCACCGGTCAGGATGTGGATCGGGTCAGGATGTGGATCACTTGCACATTCCACCACCCCTGGAACATTTGGGGGTGCCAAAAATTATTGAAAATTATGACTAACATATCAAGAATATAACTACATTTTTTTGATGAAAAAAAGCAGCTGTGTTGGAAGATGGGGGGCTATATATGCAGGCAGCACATGCTTTTAGCCTCCCTATGTGGTCATTCAGCCTTAAAATAATTGGTAAAAATCATATTTCACATATTGTATGTAAAACACATTATATACAGGATGCCGGTCTTAGTACACGGTCTGGATAGCCAGGTTCACTTTCAAGCATGCGGAGTGTGACAGCCCGGCAGGCTGCGGCGAATGTTAACAATCGTGACAAAGTGTGACCCAAAATTGCCGGCATCCTGATCCACATCCTGTCTCGCACATCGGATGTCTCTGGCAACACGAACTCTGACTTGTTTGGTAATAAAAGTTGATACTGTAGGCATATAATTCACATGCAATCAAAGATTCTCACAAATTTTTAAAAAATTATTGCAAGTATCTGATTATTTATTAATAAAATGAGGAAAGTGATCCACATCCTGATCGGTGATAGTAACACTTGTGCCGTTACAGTACTTACCGAAATCAAAATCGTGATTACCTGTAAGTCGCATATTAAGATATCAGTTACATGTAACAGCTCATAATGGTATCTCGCCAATCCACAAACCGGTCAGAGCAGCGTCTACACCAAAGGTATTCATAACGGGAACCATATGACTTCCCCGTGTGATAGTGCTCTCAATCGATGGAGAGGATACATCTCCGGAAAACAGCAGAAGAGGCTTCTCCAGTGTGCCAGTTCCTGATGCTTCAGACGAAAGTGACGAGAGCAAGTGGGCAAATTGTGAGACAGATATGGTGCCAGAGGGTGATTTCTGAGGAGTAACTCGATAGACTTGTGAAAAAAAAACACGGCTTGCAAGCTCGACTCGTAAGTGGAATACAGGTTATACCAGGACACACTATCGTTGAAGTGAAGCATCCGTAATCTGGTAGTCATTTTGCAAAAGGCGCACGGCGTACTTGGACCTGGCAAATCGTCTGCGATGAGTGTATGAGAGGGCCAGGGTTCAAATATTAAGCCTCGTTGCGTGTCAACTACTACGGAAATTGCCCGTGACGTTAGAGACCTTCGTGACGTCTGCTAAAATACCCTTACCCGCAGGTTTAGGCTCGAATCGAATCAGAGACAGTACTACCACCAAAGAGAAGAGTGTCCTGTGGGTAACTTGCTGGTTGTAGTTTCTAGCGTGGATTTCGTACTAAACAGGTTCAGATCGACCTGTTTCGAGTCTCAAGCGAAATACTGTATAAAATCCACAGAATTGCGTCGAAACTCCGCTGAAAACGACACATTAGCTGGCCATGTTCTCTTCGCCACGACGTCTTATTCGAATACTACCACGGGATGTACTGGCTCCTCGCAGTCAGATAAAACCTGCTCTAGCGGCTCATGTCCCTCGTTCAGAGGAGTTAACCTTGGTGGATCGTCTACTTGCACGGCAACACAAAGCTCAGTCTTCTGGACACGACTGGCCGCATAACCTTCGTATTGAGCCCACACTGGATAGATCTTCATGGAGGGGCATATCATCTAACATAATCAGGGAACTGAAAAAGTTCACCAAGGAGAGATGAAGTGCAGCGGCGGCGGGAGGGACGATCATGTTGGATAGGGGATCATGCTTTGGTAAGGTTGTCGTTTTGACATTTACTTCAGTATCTCATTGCAGTGTTTTGCCATTAGATTAAACAATTGGAGGATCGAAGAGCACAGTTTTAGTGTTGCAATTGGACATAGCCTCAAAAGGGAAAGCACTGATATGCTCATGAGGATAGAGCTGGACATTACTGTAATGCCTTGGTTTCATTTTGATGGCAGCGACAAATCACGACGAAATATGTGGTGGTGCCATCGACGAGTACTTATCGTCCTCCTACTCACAGCATCACCTTAATGGATTTAATAAATTCTTGCCATCAAAGTTTGCAGATGTGACATTCTACGCACAACCCCGATAATATACGACAAACACACATGATGGGGCTAGTTATATACTTGATACAGAGGGCTAGAAGTGCAAATATGAGTATCGTATTGCGTGGGTATAACTTCAAGAACACGTACGTGCTTGAGAACTTTGTCCCTTGCCTTACCACTTTATCGACTGCGTCCAAGAAATCACGTTCCGATGCCACTTTGCGGCGCGCCCGAATGGCAAACATACCCGCCTGGAAGCGAATACAGTCAGAGGCGAGTTGGATACTTATTCAAGACACTACGCGCCTCTGTGGCCACAGATCTGAGTTCCGCGCCCGTGCTGTTGGGGCAAAGACGTGCGATGAGGTCAAAGCGGATACCACGTTCCACGCTCATGCTATTTAATGGATGAAATGATCAGTAACAGCTATGAACGGTGTTCAGCGGAACTATACCTTCGAGCATGAATCCGTAATATATGCGCCCGTCCCTCATTATCTGGTAAAGAGAACTCAACACGTCGATCTATTCGTCCAGGACGTAACAATGCAGGGTCCAATGTATCAGGTCTAAGATTATGATCAGAGGAAGGCATCCAATGGTAACATGTCGTACTGACCGGTTAGTGGCCATAAGGACTTTGATGTTGCCTCGTGGATCGAATCCGTCCAACTGATTAATCAATTCCAACATAGTCCTCTGCACTTCGTTATCACCCCCCGCGCCGTCATCAAACCGTGCCCCACCAATGGCATCCACTTCATCAAAGAAAATGATGCACGCCTTCTTCCCTCGTGCCATTTCGAAAAGCTCACGCACCATACGTGCGCCCTCGCCAACGTACTTCTGAACAAGTTCTGACCCAATCACACGAATGAAGGTAGCGTCGGTGCGGTTGGCTACTGCACGTGCGCAAAGTGTTTTCCCAGTACCAGGCGGTCCGAAAAGCAGAACGCCTTTTGGAGGATCAATTCCAAGGTTGACGAATCTCTCAGGCTGTATCCACAACTTTGAATAACATGTCGAGTGACTGAGGACAATTCCACGTACAGAGATTAATGGTGTTTCTACTACTTCTCGTAGCTTCTCAATTTGTTCCTTGCATCCTCCTACATCGGAGTAGGTCACGTCTGGCTTCTCTTCAACCTGCATCATCGTAACTGATGGATCAATCTTCGGGGGAAGTGGAATTTGGATCTGATATTTATTACGGTCCACACTAAAGACAATTAACTTCCTGAATAACAAAAATAAGTTCACTTACCCGACACGCATGCCCTCTTCAACATCCGTTGGAGCAACCCGATCTCCAAGTCCAACTACAAACTTTGCAATTTGTTTGATGTTGATCACATATTTATCCAGCTCATCGGCTCCTTTCTGACCTTGAATAGCTCCCTGAGGGTTGACAGCCTCAGCAGCAGCAGCAAGTGCGGGGTCCTTTGGGATGATCTTGGTACACCGAGCAACCTGTAGCGGGTGGTCTTCACTCATGCGCTGTCTGTCAGCAGGAATATCCCATAGATTTGGGGGGGCTAAACCGGTATCGGATTCCTTGACACCTAGATATGATGAGTCACCAGAACTCTGCCTCGGAAATACAAGAGTTACAGACCAAGCTTCTCGTTTACACGTTTCTGGATGTCCTTAATATCTATCTCTATCTTCTTTAGGTGAGCAGCATATGGTCCTTGGCCCTGTTTAGGGGGTCAGGCCACGAGCCGCGGAACACAAGAGGAACATACATAGGTTTTGAGGATCTGGATATCACTATCATCCAAGGCTTAATGGTCAAGCAATTAGTCTGAAGTAAGTGAACCACAAAAGTAGGCACTGACCTACAATCTTCTCCTCCTTGTCGTCTCCTTTCTTCTCGTCTGTAAGATCAACGTAAGCGATCTAATGCTCACGACGCTCGGCATTCTCACATTTTTCCCAATCACTAGAAGGAGCTGCGTCAGAGAGGTTATATACAAGGAGAATAATATACACGCACGCTTTTGGAGCCATGGCGAAGTCGAGAATTAGGTTCAGGTAAATGAGGACGCGTCACGTCAATGTGGCGTTTGGGGCGTGACCGTCACACCAATCTGCTCCTGAATCCGCGCAGACCACCAAATCTCATTTTCGTCCAACATGGCTGGAGCAATGGAAAATGCGAGGAAGCAGTTGCCAAAGGTCAGAGATGAAGAACGCGAGTCAAGGTTTGGCCAGGTGTTTGGTGTCTCTGGGCCTGTCGTTATCGCAGAGAACATGACTGGTGCCGCAATGTATGAGCTTGTTCGAGTGGGACACGATGAGCTTGTTGGAGGTGAGTACATAAATTGAAGCGATGACTCTATATCTCAATCGCAGTCATGTTTCTCCAGAGGTGATTCGAATAGACGCGGACAAAGCTACGGTTCAGGTGTACGAAGAGACATCTGGTGTCACGGTTGGTGATCCGGTGCTAAGAACGGGAAAGCCTCTCAGTGTAGAACTTGGGCCTGGTAATACATGTCGAAGTCTCCGCCGTCGATACGTTTCCTGACTTATCTTAGGTCTGATGGGCAACATCGTCGACGGAATTCAACGACCTCTACGGGTCCGTCACCTGGCTGTTATCTCCACTGACGTCTTTAGTAACCTTTGTACTAGTCTATTCAAGAAATGTCAAAATCTATCTATATTCCTCGCGGTATCAACACCTCGGCGCTAGACCGCTCACTGAAGTGGGATTTCACGCCGGCCGACTTCAGAGTAAGGTCAGATTCTCCACGTATGATCAGAATCTTATTCATTTTCGTGTAGGTTGGGGACCACGTCTCTGGCGGCGATATTTTTGGCAAAGTTTGGGAGAACTCACTTGTCGACAACCACAAGATTATGTTGAACCCGCGTGCACTCGGCACGATCACACACATAGCAGAAAAAGGAAGCTACTCCGTTGACGTATGTCGCAATTTGAATTACAGCTGCCCTGGGTCTAATGTGTGATACGTTTGGCATTGACTAGGATATCGTCCTCGAGACTGAGTTTCAAGGAAAGACGATCAAACACACTATGATGCAGCTCTGGCCTGTCCGCGCTCCCCGACCTGTGGCAGAGAAACTAACGGCGGATTACCCTCTTTTAACTGGTCAGCGTATACTTGACGCCCTTTTCCCGTGAGTCCTTGTAGAATTGTCGAGCAAGATCCCTCATCATGTATGCCAGTTGTGTACAAGGTGGTACAACCGCTATTCCCGGTGCATTCGGCTGCGGGAAAACTGTTATTTCTCAGGCATTATCCAAGTTTTCTAATAGCGACATAATTATTTACGTTGGTTGTGGTGAGAGAGGAAACGAGGTATGGTTGACGTTCTAACCAATTTAGACACAGAGACTAATGGTTGACTGTTAAAGATGGCTGAAGTGCTTATGGAGGTTCGTCGGACCTTTCTGCTACGTTTTTACACGACTCTGATCAACTTGCTAGTTCCCTGAATTGACTATGGAAATTGGAGACCGGCAGGAACCCATCATGAAGCGGACTACACTTGTCGCCAACACATCGAATATGCCTGTAGCTGCACGCGAGGCTAGCATATATACTGGCATTACCCTAGCCGAATATTTCCGTGACCAAGGCAGCAACGTCTCCATGATGGCTGACTCAACAAGTCGATGGGCAGAGGCGCTACGTGAAATCAGTGGACGATTGGCCGAGATGCCTGCCGATTCCGGCTATCCTGCATACCTGGGCACCAAACTTGCTAGTTTCTACGAGCGAGCAGGGAAAGTCACTTGCTTGGGTAATCCGGAACGGAACGGGACTGTCTCGATTGTCGGCGCGTGAGTGTTTCAGTAAATGGGCATTGCTCGCACTAACACTTTATGCATCAGCGTTTCTCCGCCGGGTGGTGACTTTTCCGATCCGGTCACATCTTCCACCCTTGGTATCGTGCAAGTGTTCTGGGGCCTTGATAAGAAGCTTGCGCAACGCAAACACTTTCCTTCAGTCAACTGGAATGTCTCGTACTCGAAATACACCAAAGTTTTGGAACCCTACTACGAATCGACCGAGCCTGGCTTTGTCGAGCTGCGCAGCAAAACAAAGGAGATTCTACAGAAAGAGGAGGATCTGGCCGAGATAGTGCAGCTCGTTGGGAAAAGCGCACTGGGCGAGAATGACAAGATTACTCTCGAGGTGGCCCGGATGCTCAAGGATGATTTTCTGCAGCAGAATGGAATGAGCGAGTACGACCGGTTCTGCCCCTTTTATAAGACAAGCGCTATGCTCCGGAACTTTGTTGGGTTCCATGACGCAGCGCTCAAGGCTGTCGCGCAGGATGATCTCACGTTTGCGAAGATCAAGGATTCAGCGTCAGATGTCATGTTCAAGCTGTCACAGATGAAGTTTGAGGTTCGTGAAGCTCAATGAATCCCATCTATGGAGTATCACTGAAGGCTATGTGCAGAGTCCCTCTCAAGGCGAGGAGTCCATTAAGACGAAGCTTGACGCACTGCATGTGGAGATCCAGGACAAATTCCGCCAGCTGGTGGAGTAGATTTCTTGATGAAGCTATACCCTAGCATTAATTGTGTAATTGGACACCGTAATAGACGAGGAGTTGTTCTTCATCGTTGTCCCGACACGCGTAAGAACGCCTATATTTGATAAGTGCCGTGTCAACCAAACTGCCACGTCTGCAAACATTTGTAAGGTTGTCCCACATGTCGGGGTTAAAAGACACGCCTGCGGAGAAAAAATTCGAAACTCCTTCCTTCCGCCCTACATCAACCTCCTCTCGTCTCCTCTTGAACCTACAGTCTCCGACACTGCGCCAAGCGGCGAGCGGCGACATTTTCAAGGTGCGCGTTTCCTCCGACAAACAGCTTGCTTTCCCTCTCTGTGCCACGTCTGGCACTCCATCGCCTCTTGGCCATGTAATTGTCACTCACATAACCCTTTTGTTCAGTCAACGGAGCACCATCACGCGGCTCGCGCTTCGCTACAACTGACAACTTATCTCGATCGCACGCTCACAATAGCCCAATTCTATGGCCACTGAAAGTTCCGCCAACGACCCAGGCACACCCAACCCCAACCAGGACACTGCAGGGGCCGCTACACCTCCTGCAGCCCCGCCACCCATTGATGCCACCGCACCCCAGGACCAGCCCTTTCCCTTCTATCCAAGCCAGGGTGGCGCATCGAGTGGCGACACTCCCAACGACGGCACTAACGCAGGATCTGGCGGTAGTGGCGGGGTCCAAGTTCCTTACCCGCCCATGCCCGTCTATCCTTATGGCAATGTAATCCCCGGTCCGCCCCCAATGACCAGGCCGAAACGTACGCAGTGCAAGAATGCGTGCACCAATTGCCAAAAAGCATGCAAGAAGTGCGATGATAACCGTCCTTGCCAACGCTGCCTTCGCTACGGCACGACCGAAACATGCGTTGATAGCAAGCGTAAGGAACGGAAGAAGGGTGTCAAACGAGGTCCTTACAAGAAGCGCGATAGCAAAAGTCCGTGGCTCCTTTAGCTTATTCCTCTTCTAGGCTCATTTGTATGTAGGTTTGAACGCTGG
The DNA here is from genome assembly GCA_003316465.1 of Ramaria cf. rubripermanens. NCBI lineage: Eukaryota > Fungi > Basidiomycota > Agaricomycetes > Gomphales > Gomphaceae > Ramaria > Ramaria cf. rubripermanens. The sequence goes on along the minus strand of QFFB01003039.1, from coordinate 17,908 downwards.
GGGGGATAATGATGATGGGGGTGGAGTGCACTCGGCCAACGGGACACATGGTCCGCCAACCAACATGCCCTATGTTGGCCCTGTCGGGTACCCTCCCGGTATGTGGAGTAGCTACGCCCCGACCGGCCCCAATGGCAAACTGGAAGGTGGTGCATACTACCATCCCGTGTTCGCGCTCACGCCTGTCGGGGGACAGCCGCCTCATGGTGGTGATGGCGAGAGCGCGGGTGGGGGGTCCGAAGCACCACACTTCCCCGTCGGGTTTTACCCTGCAACCTTCATCTCTTATCCTGGGCCTTATCCACCCTATCCGATGCCTCAGGGCCAAGGTACTCCCCCTCATGGGTTCCACTATCCGTATCCACCTCCACCGGGCATGTTTCAACCCAGACCACCCCATGTAAACCATGGAAACTTGTCAAACGATCAGGGCGCGTCGGGTTCTGCTGCAGAGGCTAAGGAGGCATCTGGCGCCAATAGCACCGAGGATAAGAAGAACAAGGAAACCGACGCTGAGCCTCAGGTCAATGGTAAGGCAAAGGTGGCCCAACCGCAGGTCGACGATACCTCCAAGGAAACTGAATGAATTATGTTGTCGTATCTTGCTATCGCTGTCAAACTCTTGTGTATGTTGCTACTCTTTTTGACCCCTCACAAGTTACTTACTCGTCGCAGACAAGTATCTAATCGTTTCTCTTGCTTTCTTGCTGGTTGGATTCCAATATGGCATCTGCAGTTTGATACTGTTGAGATATCTTATTGTGAAGTCAATTATTTGTACAATCCAACGCGTTGTTCCATGCTCTCGTTCATCACAATGATCAAACGTCAAGGTAGTGCAACTCTGAACAGTCTCGAAGTCTCTGAGCCGCCTGCTCTGCGGTTAAGTCGCGCTGTGGCTCTCCCATAAGCTCGAACCTTCGACAGAGTGAGAACACACTTCACTGAGCGAGACAAAACACTTGCCCAACCAAAAATTTCCTCACGCTGGAGCTCCTCAGGAGTGGAGGATAAAAGTGAAAATGAAGCTGTGCCACGCCGTAATCATCAGAGTTTTCGCTGCTTTTGGGAATGGGACGCTGATGAATGCCCATTGAGTAGGCAAACGATGTCGAGAACAGGTTATCATAGCGTTTTGTAAGCTTAGATAGGATTTCTGCCAGTGACCTCTTTTCATCGCTGGACACCTCAGTAAGACAGGGGATCTGTCTTTTGTAAGGTAATACTACACGTGGAAAGATTAGCCTGGAGAATTGACACTTGAGATGTAGACCAACGTAGTGTCTCAAATGGCCATATAGCCCACCACGGCACGAGCACAACCCAGTGATCATTCTGAACAACGACCCTGCCCTCATCGTGAGGAACGTGCGTCTCAAAATGAGCATACTCTAACAGAAGATTGGGTCGACCCATCGCGTCCTTGGGAGCTTCCGAGGCAGGCTGGGGGGTGCGAGCGTACGCAAGGAGCGAAGCGAGTTCCTTTGCAGGGAGCGATGGTACTTCTGAAAGGGACCAGACTTGACCATGAGGGTGCGGGTTGGAGCATCCCATCATCGAGCCCTTGTTCTGAGATGAGGCACATGAGCTCCGTTACCGATGTAGGCATCGAGAACCTACCTCAAAAATCTGGACATACTGTATGCCCTTCTGAGAACCACGTTTCTGATATATGGCAGACCACTCGCCGATGATACGCTCGATGTCGGGTACAGGAAGTCTTGCGAGAGTAAGGTCATGCCTAGGGTGGAATATGAGCACGTCACAGGCACCCTCAAGTGGCACAGAGGTTAGGAGGGGATGTGACGCTACAGGAGCCTCAGGAGAAGGAGGAGGTAAAAGAGCTGGAAAGTCGTTCTCAAACACCTGAAGTATATTCAGCTAAGTAGTTTGGTAGCGGCTGACAGGAACCGACGAGTGTGTGGGCATACTGCTCGTTGTGCTGCCCGCCCGAACGAGCATTTCCTGGACAGAGATAGCAGGAAGGATCATACTGTGGAAAATTTGACTGTAACGGCTCTGTCTGGCCTTGCCACGGTCGCTTGTTACGATGCGGTGAGACCAGAATATGCTCTCCTGTTAGCGGGTTGACTACAATAGCGTGAGACTAAAGCACAGCTCGGCAGGAAAATATCATACATCGGCGGTGAGGGTGTGTGGTTGGATCGAAGGCCATGCTGGTCGCTGCAGCAGGTTAAGCAACATCTTCCAGCGGATTAAAGCGGACAGCAGGACCGGCCAATATGGGCGTATGTGGATACCCTCATCTCAAATGGACCCACCTGTGGCTAAGAGACGTAGAACTGAACGCTCTCATTCACCTGCATACAGGCTTGACGATGAAGACGACTATAAACCCTACGTACCCATCGATAAGCTCCGCCAGGAACGTCTCGCGCAGCTCACAAATCGCCGCGGTCCCGAGTCCAAGCAGGATCGGGCCAAGCGTGAGCGGGAGGAACGTGAAGAACGGGAGGATGAGGAAAAGGAGGAAGAACGGAGGAGGGAGAAGGCCAGAAAGGAGCGTACACTCCTCATGGAAGCACAGGACGTCCATTCTCGGAGGGCAGCCGAGGGTGCGCAAACGAGTTCGAAATTTTGTCTTTATTGATATTTTGTCGACAGATGCTAAGAAGACTGACCAAGAACGAGCAGCAGAGGCGGATGCTGAAATCCTTGCGGCTATCGCTAGTCGGAAGAAGTTGGCTTCAGACATGGAGCTCGCCAAAGGCATAAATTATACCGAGTCTCTCAAAACGACGTATGTAGCAGTTGCTAACACCAGGACTACCGATATTTACCTCCTAACTAGATGGTGTCCACCGCGATATATCCGCGAAAGGTCTCAAGAGCAACATCGCAAGCTCCAAGAAAAATATCATATCATAGTGGACGGCGAGGACATACCACCCCCCATAGCGTCCTTTGCAGATATGAAGATACCTGATATCATGCTCAAACACCTCAAGTCGAAGCGCATCGTGGACCCTACTCCTATCCAACTACAAGGCATGCCGGTCGCGTCAGTACGTTTGCTTATGGTCTGCTTGCAATGCAGCTCATAGTCATTCATAGATTTTCTGGTCGTGATATGATCGGAATTGCGTTCACTGGCTCTGGAAAGACTTTGGCGTTTTGCCTGCCACTGATCATGATGGCCTTAGAGGAGGAGACAAAACTTCCTTTCACGCGTGGTGAAGGTCCTGTTGGTATCATTCTGTGTCCATCAGTGCGTCATACCCACAGCTGTATTGCATTTTTTCCTGATTTGTTTTAGCGCGAGCTGGCGACGCAGACATACGAGAATATGCTGGCGTGGACTGAGGCTATGGCTCGGGGAGGGTATCCGTCACTTAATGCTCTGCTTTGTATTGGCGGCATCTCAATGTCGGATCAAAGCCATGTCATCAACAAAGGTCTCCATATTGTTGTCGCTACCCCAGGCCGCCTGATCGATATGCTCGAAAAGAAGCGATTCGTGCTCAATTCGTGCAAGTATCTTTGTATGGACGAGGCAGACCGGATGATTGATCTGGGGTTTGAGGACGATGTGCGAAACATCATGAGCTTCTTCTCAGTAAGCGTCTTGACTTGACGGAAGTTCGGAATTGTGATTCTTGCATACATAGCGACAACGGCAGACATTATTATTCTCTGCCACGATGCCTCGTAAAATCCAAGACTTTGCGCAGCAGTCGCTGATTCGACCTGTATTGGTCAATGTGGGGAGGGCAGGTGCAGCGAATTTGGACGTACTACAGGTCGTGGAATATGTGAAACAAGAAGCGAAGATGGTCTATCTACTCGAATGTCTTCAAAAGACAGCACCACCAGTAATAATTTTCAGCGAGAACAAAAATGAAGTGGACGGCGAGTCTAGCATCCAAAAAAATTTACACAATGGACTGAATTTTAGGGAGCAGATATCCAAGAGTATTTACTTCTGAAAGGGGTGGAAGCTGTTGCTATCCACGGTTCAAAGAGTATGTAATGGTTTTGCCTCTCATCAAGAGTAGTAAGTAATGTCATTCTGTTCGCAGCGCAGGAAGAGCGACAATACGCTATTAAATCATTCAAGTCAGGTGCCAAGGACGTGATGGTCGCGTCTGGTGTTGCGTCAAAAGGCCTCGACTTCAACGACATCCAGCATGTCATCATATTTTCCATGCCCAAGGAAATTGAAGATTACGTGCATCAGATCGGAAGAACTGGGCGTAGTGGAAAAACCGGGATTGCGACGACATTTGTCAACATGAACACACCCGAACAGACCCTGTTGGATCTTAAATACTTACTCATGGAAGCTGGGCAAAAGGTTCCGCCGTTTCTGCAGAGCATCGAGGATCCACGAGCCGTCAAGGGTGGCATGCTACAAGGATGTCCTGTTTGTGGAGGTGAGTAGTACAAGTATGTGTATCTTCGTATCTAATACCTCTCAAGGTCTTGGCCACGGCATCTCAAATTGTCCGAAACTGGAGGATACACAAAGGCGCCAGATGGCATCGCACAGAGGAGACGATATCGGTGGATATTGATTATCTCCTTCAACGTCGTATCCTTGTACCTGTATCTGCATCGACTTTCTGAGCAAAAACCGTATAGTCACTGTATCGAACCTTTGTGTTGTCAATGTCTTAAAACTAATGAATCTCGCTCTTTGGTCGCCCTACTTATGTCATGACTACTCGAACGTGTACGGGAAATAGTCGTTCAAATGTGTAAGTGAAACGATGCCTATTATACTAGTATTTACAGGGACTGGTTAATTCGAACGTAAATACGGTCATGGGTCACGTGACTACCCGGACCATGTTGACGCGTTGTAACTTCAACTTGTAACAATCGACGTTTACGTCGACTCGACACGCAGGGACAGGGTAGCGTATAGGTCACCCTTGAATATTTTGATCTTTTGACCTCCCGCGAAACTTTACATTGCTACTAGCCTTTCTTCTGGGAGGCAACCTTATGTCCGTCCCGCAGAACAACCTTGACGATCTCAAGCGTCGAGCCCACGCGGGACAACCAACAGGTTATGCAGTACAGTTGCCAGACGGGGGCGGCCACCCAAAGGTGTGCTTGCTTGTAGGCATTCATTCAGTTTACACACCAACTTCCCCTCCAGAATTTCAAGTTCAAATCGGCTGCAGGATTTATGCGGTCACCGACCACCATCCGTGCGTTCTCTCATGCTTCTACGTCAATACATTATTGAATATTTTAATGTAGCTACATCTGGTAAACCTGCGCGTATGCCTATTAGTAATCCTCAAGAACAGGGTCTTCTTGCCGACCAGACGAGCCCTCCGCTTAACCATGCGAAACCATCCCGTTCCCAGATGGACCACCACTATAATTCTCCAGCTAAAGTCGACAGCTCGCCACTAACCAAATCTATCACCAACATCTCCGCTAATACCAGCGTTTCCCCTGCAGCTTCGTGGTCTTCTTCCCAATCAAATGTACCATTAAAACGCCCGACGCAGACCAGCGATGTCATGTCAAGCGGAGGATCACATAAGCGTCCGAAGACAGTGCATTCAACGAAGGCGGTCAACGGTATGTGGATTTTGAGTCTTAAGGGCATCGACTAAGTCTAGGAGATATAGATGAAAATATGATGGCTACTGAGCGGCATGCATCCGATGAAACATCAAAATGCCGCGTGACAAAGGTAGAAGTCAATGTCTGCTTAGCGTCACCGGTTAAGATTTATGCTCCCAATTTACTACCATTGCGCTTCCAGTTATTCCAGCCTTCCCGTCCACCTCCACCTCCAACTACTTTGAATAGTGACATTTCCCCTGTACTATTGGTGGACTACGAGACTGTGAAACTTCTTCGTCCATCCTTTCCCCTTTATTTTTCGCTCATTTTGCTGTTTTAGCACTCGCTGGAAAATTTGCATATGATGTTGACAAATAACATGAGTGCTCGGTTGGATGTTGTTGATAAACTCCTCAGTCAGGAAGCAGGATTAGATCGTGCTATGCTTCAAGAAACTAGGTATGCCATTGCTTGTCTAACAGTTCATTCAGAATTTGTTTGATATCAATGATTTGACACGTATAGCAATAATCTGGTTAAACGGATAGCAGCCATCAGAACCGTTATTCAAGAACGACAATCCAGTTCATCGTCTGCGGCTGTCTCACGGACAGGCACGAGCTGGAAGCCAGCGGGAACACACGCAATTCTTCCAGAGACATATGGGACCGCCCAAGCAACACAAGTCTCTCTTCGTGGATCCTCAAGTTTGACATACTCTCAGCAAGACTATAGTAACGCGTGTACTGCTCCCCTGAAACCCAAAGGGGCGATAGCAAATGATGTCACCATCGCCTACTCTGCCCCTAGTAGCACGATGGTCACCAAGACCTCAAAACTTACATCGGGCAACGAAGATGACGAAGATGCAATGTGGGCACAACTTGATGACGTACCCGCAAACGATTTGGAGTTGGTAAGGTCGCCTAACGGCGATCCTTTACTGCCCGTCGAGAATACGCTGGAGCGAAGACAATCCCCATCCAAGAGGCAGACTTACAAAACAGCACAGTTATCTTCCAAGGATGCCAGTTGCCTCGACCAAATTCACACACCGTACTACGCAGAAGTCATGCAGGTTTTACGAGATATTTTTGGTCTGGACTCCTTCAGGCACAATCAACTCGAAGCCATAAACGCTACATTATCGGGCAAAGACGTTTTCGTCCTGATGCCTACAGGTGGCGGAAAGGTGATACAGCTTGTTTGTTCCCTGCAGGTGCAGACAAGCTAATATGACTTCTAGAGCCTATGCTACCAAGTTCCTGCCGTATGCGAAGGCGGCACAACCAAAGGTGTTACTGTAGTGGTATCGCCTCTCATCGCGTTGATGATAGATCAGGTCCATCATCTCAACCAACGGGGCGTTGATGTTGTCCTTCTTAACAGCGATCAGCGTCACGAGAGCTCGAGGGACGCACGAGGGAGACTCGTCGGCCGAGGCGACAAACCCAAGCTACTCTACGTCACGCCTGAGAAGCTTCACAAGAGTAATGATATGAGATCTATTTTGGCTAAATTGTATCGTAACGGCGAGCTTGCTCGATTTGTTATTGACGAGGCACATTGCGTCTCTACATGGGGTCGAGATTTCCGTGATGCAGTAAGTAAGACAAATTTACAACCCTGAACGGGTCTGTTGAAATTATTATACACAGTATCAGGACCTTGAACGCCTTCGCCAGGAGTATCCCAAAACACCCATAATGGCACTCACTGCAACTGCCAATGAACAGGTTATGAATGACGTGATCGATCGACTTGGAATCAAGAACTGCACGTTGTTGACGCAATCATTTAACCGCCCGAACTTACACTACGATGTCCGACCTAAGAAGCGGAGCGTGGTTGCAGATATTAATACTTTCATTCAACGCCATCATTGCGGCCAGACGGGTATCATCTACTGCCTCAGTAGAAACAAATGCGAGGAAGTTGCAAAAGAACTAAGAGAAAAGCATGGCATGAAAGCGAAGCATTATCACGCACAGATGTCAGTCGAAGACAAGCAAAGGGCACAGTCTGCTTGGCAGAGCGGCGAGTGCGAGATCATCGTGGCAACAGTTAGTCCTTTCACCCATGTACCATTCTTGATTGACCTATTCGACATGAAGATTGCATTCGGAATGGGCATTGACAGTAAGTAATCGGGATTCTTCACGACGTTAACTTACTCAATGTGATTGTATCTAGAGGCTGAGGGTGTGTAAAATTATTTCACATTTCCTTTGGTACTGAACAATTTGCCAGTCCGCTTTGTGATTCACCACTCTTTGCCTATGTCTCTGGACGGGTAAGATATCTGTGACTTGCCTAACTGCGTATTAAATGATTGCTGTAGTTACTACCAAGAGACGGGCAGAGCGGGGAGAGACGGCAAACCAGCCACTTGCGTATTATGTGAGTTGTTGCCAGCAAAATCACGCTTTGATATGAGCTGAGGACTCGCTTACAGATTACACATACGGGGATACAAAAATTTTATTTAAGCTTATCCAGGATGGAGAAAAGACTCTGGAAGAAAAGAAGCGTCAAGAAGATGGGGTACGAGCCGTTGTTCAATATTGTCAAAACGAAATCGACTGCCGACGAGTTCAAGTCCTTGGTTACTTTGGGCAGGTCTTTGATCGCAGAGACTGCCGCAAACAATGTAACAATTGTTTGGACAACGCTGACTCCACGGAAACAGACATGTCAGAGATGGCAGCTCAAGCAATTCGCCTCGTCAAAGATCTTCTTAATCGAGACACGAATGTTACCAAGCTTCATTGCCTGGATGTCTTCCGAGGCGCAAATCTCAAAGCCATCCGGGACAAAGGTCACGACCGCGTCCCCCTTTTCGGGGCAGGTTCTACTTTAACCAGGGAACAGGGTGAACGTCTCTTCGACCACCTTCTCAGCTTAGAGGGATTTCGTCAAGTACCTGTCCCAAATAGGTCTGGATGGAACGCGCTGTATATGCAGGTAGGTTTATCTGTTCTTTGGGTCACATTGCAGTTACCTGACTTTCACAGCTCGGAAAAAATGCAGAGGAATTTTTAACTGGGAAAAAACAACTGAAGATGATGACCAAAGTAGGCGGGTCAAATTCGGCACAACCATCAAAGTCCAAGACAACTACGACAACGATTAGACGCACACCCGGCACTGTTGTGTCAGTGAACAAGTCGAAAGCTGACGACCTATTCGTTGACGATGACACCCAAGATGAAATTGTCACTGAACTCTCCCGAGATACCATAGACATGGATGATATCTATGATTTCGGAAGCAGCCCGCCCCGCCCAGCTGCGACCAATCTTGGCCAAAGCGTAAATAATCGCAACGCTGAGGATACGTTAAAATTACAACGGAAAAAGGCTGCGCACAGCTCCAAGGACACCGACGACGTATTGCAGCGATGTTACAAGGAACTCCTCAAACTTCGGGTAGAGGTCAGTAGCAAATTAGCATCATGCCTGCTTGCTGGATTAACTAGGAGCCAGATCGCCCGAGAGATGAACGTCGACAATCCCGAAGACTTGATTGAAGAAAGCCTATTGCAAATTATAAGTGCGATTCTCCCGACAGGTATTGTAACATTCTAGAGTTCTCGCTTAAACTGACTTACACGTCTACTCAAGATAGTGCATCTTTCAAGGAAGTTTTAAATGAAAACCTGTCGAAGATTCAGGCTGACACCGTCTGGAAATCATGTGGTACACGCATACTTGACGTGTGTGCTAGGCACAAGATGTCGACTTCGGGAGGGAGGTAGGCCTAGTCCCGTTAGAACGACCTAGAGACTAAGGCATAAGATCATCGTAGACTAACGAAGGCAAAGTTTGATGCGATTGAACTGCATGCACAGTATGGCTTCCATTCCACAACTTCAAGCACTAGCCATCGGACGGCAACGAAATCCAAGAATGCCCTTTCTACTTCTAAAGGGTCGACAAACAGTCGTGGCGTCCGCGCTATGCCACTCTGAATGTTACATCCTGCATTTTTATGCTTACTTATGTAGATTATAAGATGCCTCTTGTCTATTAGATTACTGTAATCGTTTATAGATTGTTCAGAAATTACCCCCATCACGTGACTAGCGCGAAATGTCACAGCTTGTGACAAGCTTTTGCCCAGTAATCTTGCCAATCCTTGAATCTCTTAATGGCTGCAAGTTTCTCATACCCTAATGTGGAGCTACAGGAGATCGCATTAGTCGTTCATTCCTGGGGATATCCAATTGCCGAAGACGATCTACGTCCGCCCAAAGGTCTCAAGCCTGAGGTCGTGCAGATGGTTTACGCGTGTGCCATCCAAAAGCTCACGGGTCTGACCATTGTAGAACTTGAACAGTCTGCAGAGAGGTCTCTAGCAGTTATCGATGAATGGCAGGTGAATTTTTCTAACGACAGTAAGGAAGGTAAATTCACTCATGGACAAGTGCCGTAGGAACTCATCGCACCAAGTTCAAGATTACATGTACTTCTGTATCACGCGTACGCCTGTATCTAATTTTGGTAGAGGTTTTTCACTCATAGTATCCACTTGCGCAGCACTCGTGTTGCAGATGGAGCAGGAATCGACGATTTCTCTATGATGGACCTGGTCTCACCTAACTTTGGACGGACTCACAAGATCCTCTCAGCAATCGTCAATTTCGGTAGATTTAGCGAAGAACGCCTACCCTTCATAGACCGATTACAACAAGAATATACGAGAGCAAGCGAAGACAGAGATGAATTACAACAAGAAATTCTGGATTTGCGCCAAAAACTCACTGATCATGGGTGCGTCGTTCTCTATGGTCTCATGTCATATCTTCACCTAAAATGCTGCGACAGAGCCCAGTTGAAAGCAGATGAACCCATATGCGTGCAACTAGCGGCGGAAAATCAAGGATTGACAGCCAAACTTCGGGATCTTTATGAGGAACAAAACGCAGGCTTTCAAGAAGCGGAGGCACTTAAAGTCGAACGCGACAAATTGGTTTTGCGAAAGGTGATACGTTTCCATATTTGATACATGGATGGGTGATGAAATATGGAAAGGCTGGAATCCAAGACGAGATCAACGTTGCATTGGATACAAATTCACGTACTAAGGCACGCATCGTGCAATCACCAGAAAGGCTCCAGCGCATTATAACCACAATGGGCGACAACGTGGTAGAAGAACGCCGAAATGTCTCAGCAAATGAAGCAAAGGCCAGGACCTTGAAACTTAAATTGGATACACTTGTCGCCTACGAGCAGGTGATTATGCTCTTTCTTCTGCCACTCATCAAAGTAACTTTCCCCAGGATATTCAATCTAGCATCACACACCTCGCTGCTCTCACTGCCGAGCAGGAGTCGTTAGACGCGTCGCTTGGAAAGCTCGCGAAGGCCAAAGCCGATTTGGAAAGACAGATAGTCGTCCGCAAGGAACTAGATTTACAGCAAGAGGTGACTATTTTGCTATCCAGTCAACAAGTGATTGTTCAATTTCGCATCATCTTAATATAGCGTGCAGAGCGAAGGAAAGCCAATGCAGAACAGAAGGTGGAACGTGAACAGAAGTATGCTGACGAGCAGCGCGAAAAATCTCAGGGGACTATTGCTAAATTGAAGAAGGAATTCGAGGAGATGTCGCTAGAGAGGCGCGATAACGATCATGTTGTGGAAGAAACCAAGAGAGAAGCAGCTGAGATTGAGCAGAGAGTAGGTCAATACCAGCTGACCTATTGCTTTCATATTTAAAACGCTATCCAGATGGCTGGACATTTAAGGCAAAACGAGGAGGAATTGACGAAACTTCTGGCAGAGTATTGGAGACTACGACATCAGACAGGTAAGCTGGACATGTTAGGTCAGGCGACGGCTTATTTCCAGTCATCTTAAGAGGTATACATGGAAACCTTGGCCAACAAGCTAGGTCTCGATCTGGAACATCAGGAATTGCGGTCAGCGCACTAAAGGTGTACATACTCAGCGAGGTCAATATATACCGCCTATATCAGGGTAGTTGTGTATATACTGTATATACTGTACATCTGGCATGGTATATATATGGTATATTCTGGCCTATACCCCCTATACTATTACAGATCAGAAGGTGGATCAGTTTCCTCATTTTATCAATAAATAATTAGATACTTGAAATAATTTTTTATAAGTTTGTGAGAATCTTTAATTGCATGTGATTTATATTCCTATCAACTTTTGTTCCCAAACAAGTCAGAGTTTGTGACATCTAATGTTTGAGACAGGATGTGGATCAGGATGCTAGCAATTTTGGGTCACACTTCATCATGATTCATAACAGAAGATCACATCAGTAGGGATTTATCTGGGTTTATGCTGTGGATGCTGAATCAAATGCATATAGCAAGTACTGTAGCAACTAAGAACAATGATGTAGACTACAGTAACACAAGGTCAATGAAGGAGTTATCAGCAACATGAATAGGCACGGAGGGTAGTGTGTTAACATCAGACAAGGAGGGGTGAGAAGGGGTACTGAGGATGATGATGATGAGGGGTTGCCTGTTGCATTCTTGCACACTTGACAGCTGGTGAGGTATAATCCTGCAATGTGGGGGACATCTGCAAGGGCAGGGGTCTGGTCTAGATGAGCTTTGATACAAGCAATGAGCTCTGTGATGGTGCCCATGTCTTTGAGCCCAAGTGCCATTGTGATATTCTTCAGGTCATCATTATGCTTGTAACTAGTGAGGGGAGTGTTGGAAACTTTGAAGGCAGCATTATGATGTCTCTTGAGTTTGCATTTCTTGTCAGCAGCATCCTTCTCAGCCTTTGCTACTGCTGCTGCTGCCTGCTCACACTTGAGCCACTCATTTACTTCTGCTTCAAAGGCTGCCTGTGTTTCAGGTGTTGTGAGGAGCCTGGCATCTGGGTGGACATTCCATCATGGCTTCTTCTAAGACTTCACATTCAGTTGGACTAAAAGGTGTTTGGACTTGTGTGCATGCAGGGTGCAGTGTGCCTTAGCAGCTTGATGTTGCACATCAAGGTGGTCACATAGTATGCATTTGGAGTTGAGCATCTTGTTTGGCTCCTGGTTATGCCATTGGAGCAGGGTGTTCTCAGTCTCAAGCTGCTTGTTCATGTGCATGTGAGAGGAGAAGGTGAGGGAGGAAGAGGAAGTGGAGAGGGTGAGGTGGGGAAGAATGACCTGGCAAGATCATAAGTGATCAAGGGCACTTCATGTGCTATATACATGTGATGTGGAGGAGAGGTCATCATCAGGGGGGGCACTTGAGAGTGGGGATGCTGGCAGGCACTGTGGGGAGGAGTGATTGGCTAGATATGCACTAGGATTGATTGGGGGGCAAAGTTGGCAGGGGTGAAAATGGTGTGGTCAATAGGCCAAATTCCACACTGGTGGAAGGCAGACTTGATAGGCTTTGGAACCATGTACCTCTCATGTACCTTCATATATTCCTACATGACTGTCTCATGAGTGACTACCTCTCCATTGACAGCACACTCCTGACAGTGCTTGTTCCATGTGTTTTGCAGTGGGCTGAATATACTGATATCAAGTGGTTGGAGCTTGTGTGTTGTTTTAGGGGATAGACAATAGAGTAGTATGTTGTGCTTGAACACAAGATCTTTCATTTCTGGGGTTTTGTGAGAGGTGTGGCTGTTGAATATCAGCAGCATGTTTGCCTGGTTGAAACTTCAGAGATTGGATATCCAGAGGTTGAACTTCAAGGGGGTGTGAGGGGGGTCAGGACTTGGCTTCAACTTATGTGTTGCACCACCTACTATCATTTGATCCCTAATTTGGGAGACCAGAGATTTGGAGATTGTCCAGAGGTTCAGACTCAGAGGTATCACTAAGTATCTAACTATGGGGATAGTAATGTGAGAAGGTGAGAAGGTGGTAATGGGGAAATAAGTCAATATTTGAACTAAAGAGTTAATACAAGATTGGTGGACTATTAATATGTTGTATCCCAATTGTATCCTAAAAATGTGGAATAAGAAAGACATAAACATAGAACAAGAAAAATATACTGGTTGTATAAAAAGTGGAGTTTGGAATTGGATTGGAGGTTTAGATTGAGGAGTGTACAAGCAATGGTCTGGAGCCTTGGTGTTAGATCTCAAGGATCTAACAGTATCCCTCCTTTAGGGCCGAGCCCACAAAGCCTGTGGAGATGACCATGGGAATATAAAATCAGAGATTTCAGAAATCAGTATAAGAAGAAAGGGGTCAGAAGGATTCAGCAAAGATCCCTTCTAAAACAAGCAACACCATATAAGCCTGTTAAGATGCTGAGAGTGTGGGCTGTCCCTGTATTTTGGACAGGAGGCCCAAAGGCCTAGGGCTACTGATCTACCTACAGGAGAGGCTTATAACTTAGGGGGGATTCTTTGTTGATATCAGAACTGAACTAACATACAAGTGTGGAACGGGCTTATATAGAGAGTAATGCGGGGATCAGGGAGTGGGTGACTAAGAGGTCACATGATATGGGCAGGGTGGGATGTACTAAGAATAGGGAAAAGTAATAACAGATATATAGCAATAGTGTATGTGTGTCTGAGTGTGACTGAAGTATGCCAAGGCTGGAGGCCCGAGGTGCATGGTCCAAAGGCCTGAGGTATGCCAAGATCCAAGGTGGAACAGGGATCTAACAAAGCCAACCCTAATCCCTATCCAAAAAATGTCCAGTATCCCCACACCCTCATCCAAAATTGCCCATAAGGTAGTTGAGCTCCAGAAGGAGCTTGAAAAGTTCAAGCTGAGGAGGTTAAACAAAAGGCCAAGGAGGAGGCCAGGAGGAAGGCTGAGGAAGAGGCAGTTCAGAGACAGGCAGAGGAGGCAGAGGCTCAGAGGCTGGCAGAGGAGAAGAAATGGAAAAGGGTTGTGAAAGTGGAGGCTAAGAAGAAAGTGGAGGAACATAAGAAGGCATGGATGGAGAGGGTCTGGAGGGACTTGGAGAAGTTGTGGGAGAGAATGGTGGTGGAAGACCCAGTAAGGGTGGAGGACTCCTAAAACTTGGAGGTGCAGTAAATGAGCACTGGTACTCCAAGGCCTAGAGGCTTGGAGGTCCATGTGCCAGCCCCAGATAAGGGGAAGGCCACTGTGAGGGCAACACTGGTGATGAAGCCACAACCTAAAGATGCTCAAGGAGATAAGAGCTAATATAGGATAATGACCAACTGTGCAGTGGATATCCTCAGTCTATAGTACTATCAATCACAGATACATGGGAACTTGCCTGTGCAGTGGATATCCTCAGAGATCAAGCTGAGGAGATGCCACCATGCTGGCTATAACCTTATCACTGCACTGGCAATGCTTACATAATCATGGGAGATAGAAACTCATGGAAAGTTATAGAAGGTCCAGAGATTTGGAGAACTGGAACTTTGGAAATCAAACCGGTAAACCCTGACATCACTCCCCTCTCAATGCTTGTTGTCTCAACAAGCAAAGTCACCACCTAGCCCCAGGCATCCACCAAGGCTTTGCTTCCCAACATAACACAGGTGGGAGAGCAGCCCCTTCTGGCTTCCATAGCTCCCCTTCTTGAGGCATAGTGGGATGATAAGTTCAAGAGGATTGGGGTCCATGGGCAAATGTGGCCCTCTGAATCTTGCATAGTGTTATCACTCCCCTGCTGCGTCACTGAAGCTCTGACCCTCCCAGCCTTCAAAGGTGTAAGGTGTTCCATCATCAAGGAAGATAGGATCACTGACATGGTACATGTTCTGTTATCTATGTTAGGGTCTGAGAAATGTGAGTGGGGGTCATGTGAGGGGAGGACTGTGAGGGCAACACTGGTGATGAAGCCACAACCTAAAGATACTCAAGGAGATAAGAGCCAATACAGGATAATGACCAACTATGCAGTGGATATCCTCAGAGATCAAGCTGAGGAGATGCCACCACACCGGCTACAACCTTATCACTGCATGGGCAATGCTTATATAGTCAGGGGAGATGGAAACTCATGGAAAGTGATAGAAGATCTGGAAACTTGGAGAACTGAGACTTGGGAAATAAAACTAGTGAACCCTGTCAGGGACTTGAGGTCCTCCACACTAATGGACCACTTTGAAGGTGGGGAGGCCTTATAGGGTTGGTGGTTGTACATAGCACTGGTGGTAGGGTTCGGGTTTCCAATCTTTCCTCTCAGTTTGGCACTGGTTGGCCTGGATGATGAAAGGCCTGAAAAGTGCAGGAGGCCAGGGTCAACATTTGACATGGTAGGGAGCTCCACAAGGTTTTTGGTCATGCTAGGGAGAGCAATGAGTTCAAGAGCATGAGAGGCCATTGTGAGGTTGGTGCAAAAGGAGTGAGTAGTTGCAGATAGAGAGGGTTAATATACAGCATTGGGGTTTAATATAATGAATTGATTAGGCCAAGGTTGATAACACTTATCTCTGAGAGTCTGGCCCCTTGACATAATGTGTGATGTCCCGGCCAGCTGTCTGGTCAAAGAGGGTTCTTTGGGAGGCTCTGTGAAGTTCTGAAATCATTGGAAGGGGAGAGACATGTATATGGCTGCAGAAATATGCTGGGGTGCCTCTGGGTTCCATCTGTGGAACTCACCAATAAGCTTCTTTGCTCCAGAAACATTCTTTGTGGGTAGCCAAAGGTTGTCAGCAGCTCCATAGCCCTTCCAACATACAAGATACTCCAGCCTTCCATGGAACATCCTACTGTCCAAAATCCTTTCAACTTCATACTCCTCAATTCCATCCTGTATGACAGGGGAGGGGGGTGGAGGGGCATGATGTTCAGGGATTGGATCCTCTTTTTAGGGTTGGAGGAGAGTGACAGAGAACACTGGATGGGTGTGACCAAATGATGCTGGGAGTTTCAGACCATAGGCATTCTGTGAGACAACCTTATTAATGGTGTAGGGGCCCAACCATTTGTGATCTCACTTCTTCATTGGATGAGTTGTGGTGATATTTTGTGCATTGAGCCAGACCTTGTCACCAAGCTTGTAGACTGGGGCTGTTTGGCGGTGTATATCATAGAAATGTGCCATATCATCTGCTGCCTTGGAGAGTGCTGAGCAAGCTTCATTTGTGGCTGCTTCCATGTGCATTGTAAACTTGTCTAGGGTCTCAAGTTGAGTTTCTCAGACTGGTTCCGGTCCAAGTCTGGGATGTTGGCCACTGTCTAGCATAAAGGGCATTGTCTGGGTCAAAGCATGCACTTGGTTATTGTAGGCAAATTCAACAAGGGGTATCTATTCAAACCAGTCATCTTGGTGCTGGTTAATGAAAAGTTGAAGGTATTGCTCAATCTCCTAATTGACCTGTTCTGTCTGACCATCAGTTTGAGGGTGGTAAGCTGTGGAGGCAGTGATTTTGGTGCCAAGAAGCTTATTCAGCTCACACATGAACTGAGAGACAAACTGGGTGCCACAATCACTGATAATCTCTTCAAGGAGTCCATGAAGTTTCCACACATGGTTGCAGAACAGTCAAGCAACCCCCACAGAATTTACATCAGAGGTGGTGGGTGTAAGGGGAACCTCTGCGAAGCTTGCAAAATCCTTGCAAACTCCTTGCAAAGCCTTCACACCTTACATTCCACTCCATGTGAACATCTCACACCCTGTGAAGTCCTGCGAAGTGTGTGCGAAGTATTTGCAGCCTTGCTGAAGTGGATGTGAGATGAACTCTTGTGAAGTCCTGCAGGTTCCTGCAAAGTCTTGTGAAGTCCTTGTGAAGTGCATGCACCCTATGTTCCACTCCATGCGAACATTCTCATGCCTTGCGAAGTGTGTGCAAAGTGTACACAGTCCCTTCTGAAGTCTACCCCACCCAGTGCCACTTTGGTGTTGGGCCTCTTGTTCCAGAGCTGTGCAGATTGGTCCCTTAGCAGCTTCCGAACACCTCCTTGGCCCTGTCTGTAGTTCAGCTGTTTTGGAACCCTTCAAGACTTTGGTGTTATTGCTAACGCCTCAATCTATCAGAACGTGTTGTTTACGAGGCTTCAAGAATATTAAACAATGCTGTAGCACAACTCTGGAAATAATTTAATATTTGTACCTTGGTTACAATCCGTGTAATAACCAGTCCAAGTTAATACAGCTGGAAGGCAATGCGTTTCTTAGCAGCACTGAACAATAAACTATTAGTCTGTAGGCTCAAGGACACTATCGGGGTCCAAGCATATTCCAAAAAGAGGAATATACTTGACAGGAGAGTGTTAAGTTCACGGACATTACCTGGAACTTCGGAGGTTGGAGACTCGGAGGTCGGACTTCGAAGGTATGCGAGGGGGGTAGGGACTTGGCTTCAACTTATGGGTTGCGCCACCCACTATCGTTTGATCTCTAATTTCGGAGATCGGAGGTTCAGAGGTTCGGAGATTGACTAGAGGCTCGGACTCGGAGGTAT
>QFFB01003034.1:0-12703 GCA_003316465.1 Ramaria cf. rubripermanens | reverse complement strand
ACCAAGTCGAAGCTTTGTCACAGGACATAGCCGTGCATATGTCACATGTCACAAGTCTACATCATACATCACATGAAGCAGGGCAATCATCACAAGAAGTCACCTGCGTTACATCCTAGTTCTTCAGGTTGTACGACTCGTTCTCAGTACCAGTCAACCCACAGCTGTAGTCTCTTTGCCCACGAATGACTGCATTATAGACTGTCCAGGTAGAAGGACCGTTGCGTGCAGGCTAATAGGTATTATTCCTGTTAGTGCATCTTTAGCGGTCAACTGGAGTGTGGGCCATGGATGAGTACATGTACATATGAGTAGTAAGTAATATGAGTAATGGGGCGTGAAGATGTTGATGTGATTAGATCAAGATGTGTAATGTAGGATAGGGTGTAAAGTGAATGGGGGAGATGTGAAACAACTGGAGCGAGGCCATCACTGGCTATTGACCTGATTGTACAACACATATGATGTAGTTTGGTGTGTCTTCAAATATCTCTCGAATTAAGTGACCATTGTGATAATGAGGGTGATTGAAGGTCTGAAGGGGAATAGGGTCTGAAGCTATGCTGTTAATTGGCATGGGGTTATAATGAACTGTTAAATCAATGGGCATGGCTGAGTTGTCTGGCTGGGCTGAACTGAGATGATGGAATAAGCTGAGATGAAATAGACATGTGTGGAGCTTGGAGTTTTTAAAGGCTCCTTGGAGTTTGAAGTTTTTAGATACGTGTCGTTTAATTTTCCTTCACTGCCTCCTCCTCATCATCCCATTGATATTGGGATATCTCTGGGTCCCAGTTTCCCAGTGGCTTGTCAGGAGGCAGAGTCTCTGGATGCTCACCCTCCCTCTCTTTCTCAGGAGGTGAACTCTCTACCTCCCATGGATCCTGTTCTGGGTTCACAGCACCTTCCATTCTGATGACTGCTGTTCTTACTGTATTGCTACGCTGGGGGCAGTTGGCGCAAATGTGGCCAGGCTGGCCACACTTGAAGCATGAAATACTCATGCTCATGCTTGGGCCTCCTCTATCTGGAGGGTGCACCAGGGGGCTTTTGTTGGTAACTCAGCTTAGGCAAGCTACCACCAGCCCTTGGTGTGTTGTATGCACATAGTCACAGGGCATGTTGGTGTGCATTGCTTTTGTTGGAGGCAGCCTTTGTTTGGCTGTCCTGGTGCTGTGGCCTGGACATCACCTGCCCTACTGTGCTTGTTGATGCATTTGTTGTGTTAACATGTTGCATCCACTGGTTATAGTGGGTTGCTTCCTCCAGCATTCAAGCAGTTTCAGACAGCTGCTCAATGGTGCTGAACTCAGCATTGTAGCCTTTTTTTAGCACCTTGTTGCATAATGTTTCACATAACACGGACATGAATTATTTCCAGAATGTATACATGTTGGATGGGTGTATCATCTGAGCCAAGTACTTTGTTAGATTGTTCAGGAGTTCTTGAACAGTCTTTGTCCCTTGGGACACCATGTCAAACTTGTTTGACACATGGTGGTGTATCAGGGTATGCAGGAATCATTTCTGCTGGCCCTGTATCACCATTTCCAAGGTCCAAACTTGGACCTGGCAGTCAAATCATTCTACATCCCTGTAGAACCATTCTTGAGCCTTGTCTTTGAGGTGTGTGCCTAGGTAACTGACCTGCATGTCTGCTGGTTGGGCCTAATAGGCTGCTCATCTTGAGCCATCTGAAGATACCTGCTACAAAGACCTTGAATTCTTTGAGGTCTGATCCACCCATGTATATGCTTAGGTGGGCCAGTTTAATGCCTGCCTTTTCTAGTATGGACTTCTCAGGGTCTGTGTTCATGTTGTCGGTGAGCACCACACATATCATATGTGTGATGCCATCATACAGCTCAGGTGAGCTGTCAACATAATCAGGAATGCCCTGACCTTCAGTCAGGGCCATGGATTGTCCCCTGTTGCTGGGGGTGGCTTGTCTAACAATCACCTGTGTTGTGCCACCATTCATGCCTGCTCTGAGGTTAGGCATATTAGCTTCTGCCTGATGACAGGTATCCCCCATCAATCCAGTGGAGCATAGCCAGTTTCTGCTCCCAAGAGTGTGATGGGCCTGTTGGGCCTGTTGTATCACATTTTCTGTCTCCTGCATAGGGATATTCTCACAGAGGGACCATGAGACAGCTTCTTCTGTGTGCTGAACCCTTAGCTCAAGTGCATAGGTGTGCCGCCTTGTGGTGGCTGCTTCTTTGTGCTCTGAGTGCTCAACTTCAAGCTCTAGACTGGCCACAGTTGTTTCTGTGCCAGCATCTAAAGTAATTTGCTCTTGGATGAGTTGCTGGATGGTCTTGCAGCTATTTTGATCCATTGCCAATCCATATGCAGATTGGGCTGATTAGTCCTGGTTTGAGGATCCTTCATGTCTGCATCTGCTCTCCTTGGGACACATGCAATCTGGCAGTGGCATTGGCTGCTCCTCATGCTCCCTGCTGTGGTGTAAGGACTGACTGTCCTCTCTCCTTCTGCAGCTGTGTTGTCCCTGTGGCTGCAGTCATTCTTGTAGGGCCCCTACTGCTCTACAGAGATCATCTGTCTCATTACAGATGCAGCTGTTGGCTTCTTGGGCCTCCATAGCAAGAGTGATTGCTTTCTTGCTCATGTTCATTCCATGCCCAATATGCATCTGGGCATTGGCAACCTTGTCAAGCAATCCAGTGACTTCTCCATACCTATTGTTGTTTGATCAGCTACCCAAGCTTCTGTTTTGGAACCCTTCAAGACTTTGGTGTTATTGCTAACACTTCAATCTATCAGAATGTGTCATATACAAGACTTATAGAATACTAGCACTGCTGCAGCACAACTCCAGAAATAATTTAATATTTGTACCTTGGTTGCAATCTGTGCAATAACTAGTCCAAGTTATCACAGATGGAAGGCAATGCGTTTCTTAGCAGCAATGTGTAATAAACTATTAGACTGTAGGTTCAAGGACACTATCAGGGTCCAAGATTATTCCAAAAGGGGAATATACTTGGCTGGTGAGTTTGTAAGTGGACTGACCCAATTAACATCAATGCACTGCAGTAAACGAATGACTGGAGGTGGCTTTTGCAAGCAACTCTACTTGACTTGTGAAAGTCACTGAATAGAAAAAATCAACTGAACAGCTCATCTCAGGTATTGGAGCGCTAACTGACAAGAAAATCGATTGACAATCTCACTCTGCAGAATTTCACCTAGAGGATTAGTCTAGGTGGCTAAGCAGTAAAGCAACTACTTAACTGAGAATTAATGCACTAAGCAAGTCACATGAGAAGGGAGTGGGAGATAGCTGGATTGATTAAGCATATAGACCCTGGCTGGGTTGGCAGCTTGATCCAATGAGTAAGCGTATAGACCCTGACTGGGGTGGCAGCTTAATCCAATGAGTAAGTGTATAGACCCTGACTGGGGTGGCAGCTTAATCCAATGAGTAAGTGTATAGACCCTAACTGGGGTGGCAGCTTAATCCAATGAGTGAGTGTACAGACCCTGGCTGGCTTGGCAACTTAATCCCATGAGTAAGTGTATAAACCCTGGCTGGGTTGGCAGCTTAGTCAAGGCACACAAGGTGTGTAGGATAGAAGATGGTTCTTGTTTAAGGTATGCAGAAAGGCCTCCTTATATAGACTATTTACAGGAGCTTAGTAAGCTGAGAGAATTTTCTATCTATTAATGGAACAGGGGTAGAAGGATATGGAAGCTGGTAGAAGCTATTGGAAGACTCTGGCAGTTTCCAGGGAGTTCTAACCCTTTCTGGGACACACTGCCAGGTTCCAAGGACTTCTAAGCCAATCATGGCTCTCCATCAATTATTACTTAAGCTAGTGCCTTGTACAGCCATGCAGCCTGGCACAGCCCTGTTGCCATGATTGACCAAGTTGTGCATTATTTGGTTGAGCCAAACAGGCTGCACAGCAGTTGTTACTGCTTATGGTAACTATTTGATGCTCAGCTGGAAAAGCTGGGAGAGCCTAGTTTTCGGACTTGTGGGTGCTTGAGTGGTCACAAGTCCGAAAATGCGGCGACCGTGGAGAAGTCCGGCGGAGTTCGAAATTGAAAGTAAGGGGTCCACAGCTCAAAAGAAGTAAGAAATGATGTTTTCCAGTCATTTCTTGCCGAAGAAATTAAGGAAAATTTAAGGAAAAATTAAGGGAACTTTGAGGAATGTTGTGAAATTCCTAATGGCCAGTTAAAGAGTCAAAATTGAGCTACATTGGTAGCGAAAAAGTAAAAAGAAAAGTAGCTAAGGGTTAAGCTGGTTGTGCAGCTAAGTCCAGTTGGTTGAACAACCAGTTCCCTTACAGCTTCATTGTTTCAAGTTCAACCTATGTCAGTCATTACTTTCAGATCATTGTGTGTGATGATGTTCTGTATGTCTGCTGGCACTGTGTGATCTTTGGGACCATGCAGGTAGAAGCATGCTCACATATTTGGGTACTGTATGTTCCTTACCTTTATTGCAGGGCAAGAGACTGCCAGTTAGTGTTCAAGATGTAGGGTCGTGTAGCAACTTGCTGTCTCACATGCTAGGGGACATATAGTCCTCTATATCAAGGATATCATTCTGTGGGGGCAGGTGTTCAATCAGGTTGCAATCTATGACCTTGCTGTCATGAACCGGTTTATTCTACTATAATGCTGAGCGCCTAAGTAAAACCATTTCCTCAATTGTCTCATCAGACGACCAACATCTTTTCATACTCTGAGCTGAGCCATCATCTCCATCAACGACTGTAGGCCCATGTCAGAATTACACTGATGTTCTATCTTTGCCCTAAATTCCAATCTTGACACATGTGCTAGGACACAGAGTAGGGATTGAGTGATACCTTCATGGGGTAAGGTGGCTGATGCAATCTATTAGTGAAACCTGTTGGCTTGACCAGGCTTCTGCTTGCATTCGGTGGCCCTGCACCCTGCAGGGTGGATGCAAATGATGCGAAACAAGGGCAAAGTATCATGGCCTGATGGTGAATATCATGTTCGGCAACCAGCAAATAGGAGTGGGATAGACTGTGGACGTCTTGCTGATATCAGTGTGATGGAAGGATGCAGGGGGGATCGACATAATTTGCTGGACTTGAGACCCGAAAAACAGCAGTCATGACAAGCCCCCTGCCCCAAGCCCAACCTTATCCAAGCCTTCCCAAAGTAGTCCAAGCCCGAGCCCTGAAGGGATTATGAGCAACTTTAAGCAGTAAGTTCAGAAAAATTGAGGAAGCTAAATAAATTAACTCCTCAGTGACTATCAAGCACTGAGTATATTCAGAGAAACTACCTAAATAAATTAACTACAAGGTAATTAGTACAGAAAATATGGAGAAATTATAATGGGCTCACCTCCTCAGTGACTGTCAAGCACTGAGGAAGAAGGGTCTATGTGAGTATATGTCTTACCCGCATATACTGCCCAACCAGCGCTCAAGTGCCCATATTCGTTTGGCGACCGAACCATCAGTTTGAGCCAAACTATAGGTACGCATGACATAGTGATACAGAAAATCAGTAGATCTCGCAAATCAGGCAAGATAAAAATACAGAAAAATCTCAGAAAAATCATTTGAACCTCTATTGAACATCCTATCAAGAAACATCCTCCGAAAAAGGTCTTGTAATATATTATGCTTGATTCTGAGGGTATGATGCACATATGCACCCAACAACCCACTGAGGTACAGATGGTACAATGTGGTATGTTATTATGTACATGGCCTTAAGGGCCATGTGGGTAAGTATTTCTATATTACATACGGAGAATCAATACAGAAAAGTAACTGTATGACCCTAGCTGGGGTTAGCAGCTTAGTGTTATGATCCAGTTCCTCGCAGATCTCCAGTAACCATATTCAGTAATAAACCCCATCCCAAGCCCCTTACCCCAAGCCCAACCTTACCTGAGCCTCCCTGAAGTAGTCCAAGCCTGAGCCCAACCCCCATTTACTATATCCCACTTCCCTGAACCCCATTCCTACCCCTCCCCAAGCTTCACTCTGATCCCCTTAGTTAGTTATGTCCAACCCTATTCCTTGTTATCTATATATAAGTCTCATTCTATATGTACCTCGCTCCTCAGTCAGAAATCAACTTAGATATTCCTTGTGATCATTACACATTTCTCATCCCTCTCCTCTCACCTCCTTACATTCCTCATGTTCAAACCTCACTCTGAAATTGAGGGCCTGCACAATAGTGGGGGGCATAGCATACAAGCTGAAGCTAAGCCCTCACTACTATTAACCTCAGTCCAAGCTCGGTCAAGCTTGCCCTGAGGTCCCATACATAGGCCTCAGTCTTAACACTTAGTAAGATGTGCAAGTCCATGGGTGAGTTGGATAGAAGGAACTGATTATACTTCATGCTCTATAACAGGCACTACTACTAATATTGCAAGGAATGACTTGCAGCTTGTACATCTTACTGTACATCCATGCTTTCCTCCACTTTGTATTAGAGATCTGGTGTACTGGATCCATATGGGTTAACTGGTCTTTTATAATGGAGTACTACTGTGGGATTATTGTTCAAGCTGTCAAATCCCACATGAAGCCCTATGTTGCATTAAGCCACAGAATCCTGCACCAAAGCCAGATTGCACAGCTCACCATCCAATATGGACTTGAAGATATGCTGGATTTCTCCGAGAATGTATCTGAGGTTACTAGAAAGGAGTATGTATACCCAGAATGTAGCATATGTCTGCATCAAGAACATCATTGATGCTAATTTGTTGTAGACCCTCTAACAATCTTGCACTTTCCATGTATTCTTTGATTTGTTCCTAACACACAGCTACAGCATCAAGTTGCAATCCATCTTGTCATGCAATATCTGAAGCCATGGAATTTTATTCTTGATGCCTTGCCACATGATATGTAGAGCTGGGAAAGGTGCACATAGAAGAAGGGGGAAACTGCATTCAGACAAGCCAGCCTGGCTCAAACCAAGCTGGTTGAGATCAATCATTCTTGCACATGAGTATTATATGGTTACTACCCCCATGCTGTAGTGACAATCACTGTGTTTTAGGGGTTAGTAATTGTGTCTTGAATATGTACCCTGGCCATATATCATATAATACCCTTGTACATAATCCTGGGTATTATATAGAATTCTGATTCCATGAGGATCCTGGCATGGTTGTACATCCAAGTACCCAGGACTGACCTCATATCTGATCAACAATGTGTTGCCAATTGAGGATATTGGATTGTGGTTACCTCACATCCTCAATTGTAATATTCCATATCAATTGGTCTAAATTGGTTGGGTACTTGCTCTCAACCATACTTTGACTACTTGCAGTCATGCCACAATATGTCCATGGAGGTATATGCCTGACAGTTTTGGAGAATTTGGCTAAAAATTTCACAAGTCATATGTGAGTAGTACACTAGTACTAACATCTCTATTAGCTTTAATACTCCATCTCTTCTGCTCATACCACCACCACTACATAGTGAGTAGTGTGGCAGACAATGTTTATGCACCATCTGATGGGCTCAAAGATGGTGCATGATCACTGCCTTTACATGTCCAAATGATGACATTTCACCATACTCACCATATGCCTGTAGTCTGGCAGATGGTGTGTCAACATGGTGGCTCCATACAGTTACCATGTCTCATATCACATGCCTCTGAAAAACAGTGCATGGCCACTAATCTGCCATGGGGCTAGTGTGGTGACTAACCACTGTATGTCACCACAGGGGTAGAGACTGAGTTAGCATTGTCTGGAAGACCACAGCTATATGATGACAATACACCATCTCTCCTTGACTTGCAGAGGGTAGGTCAACACTAGTTGTCCATTGCTCTGATAGGCTAACAGTACACCATGTTGCCTTACATCCCATACAGTGCATCAGCACCCCTTCCTGGCCATGATAACACACCACATTACATCACTATCCATATGGTGCATCGGCTCCGTCTGTGCTCCAACCTTAGATACAGTGTGTATGTGTCACCCTTAATCTGGTGACTACTATTAGAATAAAATGGAAATAATTTTGTATTGCTCAACAGACTGAGGGTTTATGTCTCATTGACATGGTACCAAATAGGGTGCATGTGATGTGGGATATCACCACTCAGCCTCAGGGATGAACCAGGGATTCAGCTCAGTGATGCTAGTAACAATACTGCTCAGACCATCCTGGGTCAAAAGATGTTTGGTTTTGAAGGCCTAGGCCTGTAATAATAACTAGATGAATGCTAGGATGTTTTGAAGCTGCCATAAACAGCAAGTAGAGGTCAAGAAATAATTTCTTAGTGGTTTTATTAAGTAAATATTTGGATGTGTGCAAGATAAAAGTTCTGGCTGATATTTTGTCTCTGGTTTCTTATAGGAACTATGGGAGTATTTATACTAAGATTATTCTAAAAATATTTTGAAGGAGAACAATAGGGGAAGCAGAAATGAATTGCAGGGATGGATGCATGTAGGCACGGTGGAGAAAATATGTCGTAAATCATAACGTCAAGGACCTTTTTCTATTTTTTTCTTCTTTTATTTCTATGGACAATCTAGTTAGAATTTCATCTTCGTTCTATCCATCTCCTTCCATCCAGACTCTTCTCATGGACATCACCACTTTATCTTGAGCATTCTATTCACTTTTATCTTCTTTGTTCATCTATCCAAGACACTTTCATGTGTAGCACCGAGCCGACGAAATCAACACCGGACACGAGTCAAGGCGTGCAGCGACGCGTACTTCCCATTCGAGGCACATACATGTGTAGTAAACCAAGTCAAGGCACCTCAGGTGTAGCATTTCATTTCCTTAACATTTACACTGATCAGTATTTCATTCTATCTCTAAGTCCGTATGCGCAGCGGATTCAGACCATTCCTTTACTTTAGAAGCCAGGGGCTCAGATATCATATGTTTTATTTTCATTCTCCTATCACTCCTATTTTACTCCTTAGTATATTAGTAGGAGACATACACTTTAACAAGACGACGATCTTCTTCTTTTACGCCCATCTTACTTCTGAGTTTTACTGAGTCTTCAAGTTTATCTTACCGCAATTTCCGGCTTCAATTTCTAAGCCTGGGTTATCCTATCGGCTTTTATTACCTTCCAGCCCCTCTTCCCTATCACAATAACATAACTGACATATTGACCTCGCTTTTTTTTACAGGTAAAAGAATAAAAAAATATTCCCCTGCTCATGTTGAAACATCAGATGGATAGGTATACTGTTGTAAAGTCTGATATATATGGTAATTTTCCCAGTATTTCTAGCATTTTTCCTGGTTCTCTAGCTAGTAAATTGTCAAGATTGGAATTTAGGGTAAAGATAGAATGTCAGTGTAATTCCGACATGGGCCTACAGTCGTAGTGAATAACCCAAGAGTAGTATGCAATGAATCATGCATGTCCTCAAGGAAAGGCCACCCCAGTTCGGGTGTTCCTTTCACTGATCCAAACACTCCTGCAAAGTGTTGTGAATAGCGGTCTCAGTAATGCCTCTAAAGGGGCGTAGCAAATAAGATCAAAGGTTCAAGCTCACCGTTAGACACAACTACCAATGAGGGAGTAGGTTGTTGTACTAAGGTTTTTTCTACTAGTGAAGAGTCAAATAATAAGGTAGACATATGATAACTGAACTAGAGAATTATACAGGTGGAATAGAAGTACTTATAGTAAAAAGCAAATGCAGGGGGGGACAGATAGAGAGAGGCTAGAACACTGTGGATCAGTAGCATGTGCTAGGACATGGAGTAAGGGTTGAACTACACCTTCATGGAGCAAGGTGGCTGATGGGACCTATGAGTGAAACCCTTTGGCTAGACCAGGCTTCTGCTCATACTTGGTGACCCTGCATGCTGCAAGGGTTTTCTGGTACTCTATCCCTATATCAATTATGTATAAGTAGCTAACTTCATAGCTACAATAAAATATCAGTGAAAAGCCCATTCACTCACATAGGTTGAGCCTATTGTGAGGTAACAGCTGTTCTCACAAGTTTCTCTCTTGTGCATTGCACAGCATTTCCATCTACTTTCCCATATATTTCAACAACTACCCACCCTATCTCTGTAGTCTAGTAGGTGGTGCATCAGGAGCATTTGAACATCATACTGATATGTTGCCCAACCACCATATGGCATCATCCTATGTACTGTGTGTCAGTACCATATCCATCCCCATGGGCTGGGAAACATGGTGACTTCCCACTACATTATCATTCCTGCCTCTGGTAGGGTGCATACTTACCATCCTCACCATTCAGTGTGGGGTGCTAGCACCATATCCTACTGGAGCAAGTTCCTTCCATCAGCGCCATATCCTACACTGCTGACATACTGGGTTTCTGCACTATATTGTACATGGGTCAAATGAGGTGCTTAGGCACCATTCATACTATGGGCATGTGATGGGTATCCAACAATGAAGAGCAAAACTGCAATCTGGGATAGTATAGACACTCACCTAATTAGAACTGCTCCAGGCTGGTAGTCAAATTTGTGAGCATCAGGTATGTGTCTGGGGTCCATGCATCCTGGCAGATGAATCCACTTACAGAATAAATCCACCTAGATGGCTTGGTCAGCTCCAGGGAGCCTTGCCAGTCCTGCTTTCCATATTTTTTGTTATGTTAGTGCAATTTAATATGTTCAGGTGCTAAAATTAGTTAGGCTATGTTTAATTGACCTAATTTGATGGACTTTGCATAGCTCAGAGTGTGGCAACATGTGAAGCCCACATGTATCCTGACATGGGTGCAAGTAGGACCAGTGTGAGTAACCTGCATGTGTGGGAATAAATGGCCATGTTCAGGGAACCTCAACCTTGGTGATGCACAATTCTCAGGGCATGAAGATCTTGCAAATTAATATATTGGAATTTGGGGGTAATTCATACTACAAGCAACAATAGTCATCTATAACTTATCCAAAGTTGCCTGCATTGCAGCACATATTAAGACCAACTCATGATCTGGCTACCTCACATACTCACATGCCAGATAACAACTATCACCTTGTCAGAACTTGGCTCTTTGCATGCCTTTGGGCCAGGATTACTAACCCCTAAATCACAGTAAATGCTAACTTAGTTTAACCTCCCCATGGACATTCACACTAACAAACCCAAGTGGGCTTTGGTTTTTCAATCTCATTGTTTCTATGGACAGCTTCACTACATCCTTCTCTGTGAATTGCCTGCTGATCCTGTGTTTGCACCCCACCTGACTGTTGTACAGCCAGATTGACAACCAATATCAACCTCATTGCCAATGTTTCAGTTTCCCTTGCTGCACTTTTACTCTGTTTCTCAATCCAATCTCATTCCCATCTTCACACCCTGTTACCTGTTTTGTTACCTGTACATACATGTGATTTACCTAGTTACAAATCTCACTCACCCATTCCACTTCATCCCCATGACCAAGTTGAATCTATTTCCAGTTGACTCAATGTCCTCTGCCCTGCTCACCATCTATTCCCCTCCTTCACCCTACAGTAGCTAGACTAGCTACTTACTTGTATAAGCAGCTGGTGTCCAAGACAACAAAATCTAATCCAATTTCCATTCACCAGTGCACTTGAGCATCACCCATGCCAGACTTATCACAGCAGCTACTGCTGCACAGTATTCCATAGAACCTCACAGACCAATACACAGTCTGAATACCTATGCTTTATCACACCAACCATGAGACTCCTTGATGTGGTTCAGTAATTTGAGACCAGTGGTGTGGACACTACTTGCCAACATGTCACTGTAATTATACCACCATGTGCCTGCAATTGGAAGTAATTGAACTCACAGCCATCAGCTGTGTTGTGAGCCAGGTCAAAATAGGTATGGGCAAGACATGGGGACTAATTGATAGGAGCAAAGTCTTGTGCAGCTGGCATTCATTGATAACCCAGAATTAGTAGTAGAAATGGAAGTGTAGTAATTCTTTCATATTTTTTCTATAATATGGGTGCCCATAAGCTAATACAATGATAACTGTAATAAACCAGCTATATCAAGTGTACAACCAAGCCATGGAATTGTCACTAACATTTACTGGGTAATACTCACAAAATTTTAGGATATATCGGTTATAATACCACATACTAAATATTAGTAATTTTGGCTAACTATGCTGGGATTCCCGCCGTCGAACAATCGGGTAATTCCACCTCGGAGCTCGGTGGGAATCCCGCGATTTTCTAGTGGTAGGGAGGGTCATTTGAACCACCTAATAATTTGGTGGAAAAATTGGTGGGAGCAGAAACAGTGGTATTACCCCTTATTTCAATTATATCTAAGCTATCCCACCGTTTTCAGGCTTTCCCACAGTGCTCCCATACACACTCCACCACTGCCACTCATTCGACCTTGTTTAGGGTCTACATGGACAGCATGTACTTCCTCTGCGTTTGGGATCGACTTGCGAGGCGGTGTTGAAGGGTCGGTCTGCCAGTGGAATTCACGCATTCCGGCGCGCACCTTGCCCTTCCCTTGCGCAGTAGATTGCGCTGCAAGAAAGAGTTGCTCCTGATTGAGCCTGCATTGCCCAGAACCTCCAGCCGCTTCAAACAAACACGGCCTCCCCAAAGACCACACAGACCCCCTTTGTATTCCCACTTGTCGATCTTCTTTTGTGATCATGCTGTTATATGATCCGGCCCTTAAGTGCCCATCATCTTCTCATCTGATAATCTGACGCCAGCCGCCA
>QFFB01003021.1:0-12901 GCA_003316465.1 Ramaria cf. rubripermanens | reverse complement strand
GCTCAGCTCAGAGTATGAAAAGATGTTGATCGTCTGATGAGACAATTGAGGAAATGGTTCCGCTTAGGCGCTCAGCATTATAGTAGAATAAACCAGTTCATGACAAGCTGGAGCTACTGTCTCTGTAGGTACCAAAGATTCAGCCTGTAATGGAGTATGGAACAAGATACTACCCAAAGCCCAGTCAATCAATGGATTGAAGTGGGTGAGCCAGTTGTGTCCTAGTATTGCGGAACAGCTAGAATCTAATGAAGTGACATAGAATGTTGCAGAGTGTTGTTCTCTGGAAGGAAAACAGATTGGAAGGTTGACAGCTTGACCAATGATTTTGTTGGTTGTACCATCGAAGAGTTGGATTGGAGTGATGTTGTATGCTCAGAGTTTGTGTTCAGAGACAAAGGTGGATTCAATAAAACTGTGTGTCGACCAGAGTCGACAAGGGTCAAAAACAAAGTGTTCAGAATGAGGTTAGAGGTTAGGCGAAGTGTCAAGGAGTTTGGACTAAAAAGAGCGGATGTGTTGAGTTGGACTACTGGGGTCACACCAGGAGTTACAATGCAGTCCTCCTTTGGTGTGAGGTTCAGAGGGCTGCTCAAGAATTTTTTAACTCCAGCACGGACTTAGTGTCAGAGGTTGTCTTCTTGGCAGCCTTGGTAGTTGAGGCATCATGTGCCTTTGTGGTGGCGGCAGATGCTCAAGAGCATTCCTTGGCCATATGTCTGGTTCTTCCACAGAACAGACACAAGTTGTTGTCGAGACAGCGTTGTCATTCCTGAGTCATCAACTTGCTGTCCTTACCGAGCTTTGAGGTGAGGTCAGGAGTTTGTTATAGTTGTCTGGAGGATCCAGAGGCTCTGGACTGATTACCAGAGTTTCCTGGCTTCGGAGTGCTCAGAGGCCTCTTGTCGGTATTCGGAGTGGTGTTTGCTGTGGCCTTCCCTTTGTTGGGTTGGTTGTTGGACTTGGTGGTTGTGGCTTCCCAAGTGATTTTGGAATGTCGCTCCCAGTAGTGGGCATCAATGGTTTGCACCATAGTTTGGAGTATGGTGAGGGTATCGGGTTTACCTATTCAGGAGACTTCATCCTTGATTTGAGCCAGGAGCCTGTTGTAGAGTTGTCAGTGTAGTGTGGCATCATCCCATTGGACTCTAGCAGCATGTCGGTTGAAGTCGACAAGATACTTGGTGACTCGTTGGTTGACACGCATTCAGAGGTTTTTGAGTTTGACCTCGGCTTCAGCTTCAGGGTTGTGAGTTCTGAAGTTGGTTTGGAGTTCAGACTTGAACTTAGCCCAGTTGATGAGCCAAGTTAGGGGTTGGTTGTGGGAAATTATCCCTGGTTCGAACCAGTTAAGTGCTATCCCCTTGAGATATGATAATGCATAGGTTACTCTGGAAGTATCATTGGAGAAAGCTTCTGATCTATCATGAAAATTCAGATAACACTGAACTAAAAAAGGCTAGAGCTTGCGAGTATCGGCTCTGTCATAGGGTTCCAGTTCTCAGACTTTTGTCCAGGTGGAGGATGCCTTGGGGGCTGAGAAGTTCTTGACCAACATAGTAATAGCTTCTGCCAAGTTTGGGGGTTCGGCTCCATCATCTGAGTTGTCTTGTCCTTGGTTGAAAGGATTGGCCAGGGATCAGTGAGGTATGTGGCATGCCTTGTCAGGATGCTGTATTTCTTTGATGGAGGCATGACTAGCCCATGGCAAAGGTTCATCAAATGAAGGGGGACCAGCTTGAGCCATACTTCTGGTAACAGCTTGGGGAGGCATGAATGATAAAGGCAGTGAGTTTAAATATACTGTTAAGTTCACAGACGTTACCAGGAACTTCAGAGGTTGGAGACTCAGAGGTCAGACTTCAAAGTAATACAAGGGGGGTAGGGACTTGGCTTCAACTTACAGGTTGCACCACCTACTATTGTTTGGTCCCTAATTTCTGAGATCAGAGTATCGGAGGTTATCCAGAGGTTCAAACTTGGAGGTATCACTAGTAGTATATAACTACAGAGATAGTAATGTGAGAAGACTGGAGGTTGGTAATGGGTAAATAAGTTGATATTCAAACTAAAGAGTGGACACAAGATTGGAGGACTATTAATACCTTGTATCCTAATTGTATCCTAAGAATGTGTAACAAGAAAGACATAAACGTAGAACAAGAAGGATATAAGAGTCGAATAATAATCGGAGTTTGGAATAGAGTCAGAGGCTCAGATTGAGCAAGGCACAGGTATTCTACTTTGGGTTGTGAATGAGGATTATACTTTAAGAGGCAAACAACAAGAACTAAAACGGAACATAATAGTTACTTTGGAGTTTGGAAGTCCAAAGGTTTGGAGCTTTGGTGTTAGATCTCAGGGATCTAACACCAAGTCAATGTAACCCTTGGAATGCACAGAGGCCAAAGGGTTGCTGACTATTTTTTTGCCTCAGAGGCCTGGGCTGAACTTTCAGCTTTACCTTTGGATGCCTTCCCATCAGAAGCCTTAGTGGCTCATCCTCTCATGGACAATGGGCAGTTGCACACAATGTGACCTCCCTGGCCGCAAAGCAGGCAGAGATCATTGTCTATGCAACACTGTCATTCCTGTGGGGTAAGCTTGCCATCTTTCCCAAGCTTATCTGTAAGGTTGGGTTTCTTAGGCTGCTGGGTGGCCTTCCCCTTCTGCTTGTCCTTCTCCTTTGATGGGTTGGAGTTGGACTTGGGCTGGGCATTAGAGTTGCCAGCCAGAGGCTGATGGTCAGGGGCAGGGTTGGCACAGTTCATTTTACTGTTCTTTGTCTTGGGTTTCAGGGCCAAGTGACTCTCATAAGAGAGCTTGGATCAGCATTCCCAATACCTTTGGTCAATTTTCTGAATGAGGTCATGAAGCTCATCCAAGCCTTAGGGTTTGTCAAAATGTACCATCTCATCCTTGATTCTCTTTAGGAGTGCAATATACACCCTTTGATAGAGAGCCTGGTCATTGTACTGTAGCAGCGACACAAGTTGGTAGAATTTGATGAAAAAACAGGTGGCCTTGTGGTTGTCCTTCATAACCAGTTGTTCAAGTTCAACCTTGGCATTGGCTTCAAGATCATAGGGACTGAAGTTGATGTAGAGTTCATTGATGAACACTTTGAAATCACTTAGCCAGCCAGGTTCATTTCTCTCATCGGTTAGGCAGGGCTCAAAGTAGTTAAGAGCCATACCTTTCAAGAAAGATAGTACATAGTTGACCTTGGCTGGATCATCTCTAAATGACTTTGGCCTGGAACAGAAATTAAGCCTGCATTGGAGTAAGAAACCTCTGAGTTTCTTCAGATCCAAACTGTCAAATTGATCAGGTTCCTGAAGCTTAGCTTTGGAGGGTTTTTGCCTGCTATCATTTACAGTATTGGCAAGCCTAGTCATTGCATTAAAATGCTATGATGGACTCCTGGTCAGGCAGTGCAGGGCCTTCCCCGGGATTAGGATCAGGTGGGGGTTCATCTTCCATGCCATCTGGGGTGCTATCATCAGGGTTGGAGGGCTCACTCAGGTCACCATTGTCATGACTGCTGTTTTTCAGATCTTGAGTTCAGCGAATTACATCAATCCTCCTGTGTCCATCCATCACACTGATATCAGCAAGGCCTCTGCAGTCTATCTCACTCCTATTTGCTGGTTGCCAAACATGATCTTAGCCATTGTGTCATGATACTTTGCCCTTGTTTTGCATCATTTGCATCTCCCTTGCAGCATGCAGGGTCACCAAGTACAATCAGAAGTCCAGTATAGCTGACAGGTTTCACTCACAGATCCCATCAGTTTCTGTTCCCCATGAAGGTGGTTTGACCCTTACTCCATGTCCTAAGCATGTGCTACTCTCCCATAGTGTTCTAGCCTCTCTCTATCTGGTCCCCCCTGCATTCACTTTTTACTATAAGTACTTCTATTCCACCTGTATAATTCCCTAGTTCACTTATCATACATCTACCTCGTTATTTGACTCCTCACTCATAGGAAAAACCTTAGTGCAATGACCTACTCCCTCATCGGTAGTTGTGCCTAATGGTGAGCTCAAACCCTTGATCTTATTTGCTATGTCCCTTTAGGGGTGTCGCCGAGGCCGCTATTCACAGCACTTCACAGAAGTGTTCAGATCAGCGAAAGGAACACCTGAACTAGGGTAACCTTTCCTTGAGGATGTGCACAATTCTTTGCGTACTACTCTTAGGTTATTCGCTACAACTGTAGGCCCATGTCAGAATTACACTGATGTTATACCTTTACTCTGAAATTCAATCTTGACAACCATCTCTGGGGTTCCGGGATGCTTCCAAACATCCTTGAGGTTCCTCAGAGCCCTTATTGACTATGTCTTCAATGTGGCCTCTGGGAGCAACTCAACAAACTGGTCCTGGCAACGAATTCTGATAACGTTTATGAAATGGGAGGTTTTCTTAGGGTGGAATGGATTCTGTCCTTGCTCTGCAAGACTGGATGGTTGGAGTTAGTCTGCTAGCATTTCATACTGAAGATCTGGTTGCTGGAGGCATAATGTAACAGCCAAACATAAGAGTTCTGATATACTGTTAAGATGTTGGCAGGTGGGTGGTACTGAGATACTTGGCCGAAGGCCGAGGCAGGGTTGGGTCAGAGGGACTTGGCTTTAACTTATAGTGTTGCGCCTATGTGGCTGTCTGTCCCTATATTTCAGATAGTAGGCCTGAAGGCCTAGGACTAAGATCTATTTATGGAAGAGGACGTATAACTTAGTAGGGGGGGGATAATTTGTTGATATCAGAACTGAACTAACATACAAGTGAGGAACAGGCTTATATACTAGAGAGTGATATGGGGATTGGGGAGTGGGTGACCAAGCAGTCACATGATACAGGCAGGGTGGGATGTGCTAAGAATAGGAAAGAGTAATAACAGATATGTAGCAATAGTGTAGGTGTGTGTCCAAGTGTGACCAAAGTACTCTGAGGCTGGAGGCCTGAGGTACATGGTCTGAAATCCAAGGTATACCAAGATCTGAGATGGAACAGGGATCTAACATGAACTTTAAAACACACAAATCACTGCCTATCATATACAACAATACACCATGTAGTTCCTTTATTCTTTCTGTGGGGTTGTATTTTAAATATGTGCCATTATTCTATCAATTTCTGGACTAACCTTCTTTTGGAACAATAGCATTTTTCCACCAGTCACAACAGGTGTGATAAGTGTTCCTGGGCCCAATAGACTACATCTTATAGCTGGCACTCAAGGGGGAGACACTTCTCGTTCACCATTAGCATCATGAAGATGTTTCAAAGTTAAAAGAGAACTTCCTTCAAGGTGATCACCTTCCAGAACCTCAGATGCTGGTTTCAATGCAAGTTGCACTCAGTTGATGACCAATGATAATTTTTCATATGTCATAAAACCCCATTGTCTTGAGTTGTTCTATCTCACATACAAAACTTTTCAACTGAAGTCTGTGCAACACAATCTAACATGGCTCATACAATGTCAGTGTTACCTGAACCACCCACCACCCAGCTCCCAGGACTGAAGATGTTTCATATCTCCAATGGATTAATTGCCTTTCCATAAAAAATAATAGCATTTATGTCTTTGTTCAAACCAATTCTCCAAAACAATGCTTGTGCCATATGGATGGAAAGTTAATTGGCCTATATTTCCAAAAGGAGACCCCTTCATCTCTATATCAATCATGTTCATCAATAAGACCATATATGAAGACACCCATCTTTTTTAGGCTGATCATGGTACAAATAACTATCTTTAGACTGCTGATAATGAGGCCTCCACAGGGGCAGCATGACAGCCTGGATACAGATCTGCTTGTTAGGCCTATTAGCTAACTGCAGTACTATTATCCAGGAATGTAATGTATGGTCCTTGAGAGACTCTTCTGATGCAATAGTCAATCCAGACTTGTTGTGATTAAATGTCTTCCCTCTGGCCACTCACTTGAGTCCATCCAAAAACCTAAGCTGTTTATTCGCCACCTTCTTTATGTCTGTGCTCAAATGATCTTCCAATAACACTGGAAAATCAAGTGCAAAAATCAAATGCAAACTTCAACTTGAGCTTTGTGAGCTCCTTAGACTTTGTCTTTAGGTTTTCCTGCTTAGGCTTCACATGACTCCCATAAGCCCATCCAACTTCATCACTTTGATAATATATATACTCACTCCTATAAATATGCTGGACAACCAATCCCCCAGGAAGCCAACATGAGAATCTTCACTCACTTCTGCTATCAAAAAGCCATTCAATTCATGAGTTACTATCACCAATCAGGATATGGATCAGGTCAGGATATGGATCACTTGCACATTCCGCCACCCCTGGAACATTTGAAGGTGCCAAAAATTATTGAAAATTATGATTAAGATATTAAGAATATAACTACATTTTTTTGATGAAAAAAAAAACAGTCGTGTTGGAAGATGGGGGGCTATATATGCAGGCAGCACATGCTTTTAGCCCCCCTATGTGGTCATTCAACCTCAAAATAATTGGTAAAAATCATATTTCATATATTGTATGTAAAGCATATTATATACACAATGCCAGCCTTAGTACACTGCCTGGATAGCCAGGTTTGTAAGAATTACTTATGCAATATTCTCAGTGTTTGCATGTGAGAGCATAAATCAAACGACTGGTATATTTACCTTATGCGATGTTCTACAGCATACAAGGTAAGCGAATGGATACATAGTATAACTAATTTATTATCTCACCTCAGTGTTTGCATGCAAGAGTGTAAGTCAAATGACTGAGGGAGATTGTACATAAATGACTGAGGGAGATTGTACATAAATGCAAGCCATTTATATTCTCAATTGCAAGGATGGATTGAAATAGAAAACAAAGAAATGTCTTGTGTTCTATGCAAGACTAATACCTTATATGGAGTACCAAAGGGTGATGATGTAATGCGTGGGCGCTCACGTGTTTGTTACTCCAACACCCCCCCTCAAACCGTGGATAGCCTGAGCTCGACCACAAAATGCTTGACCTTTGTGGAAGGCAACACCTTGGTAAGTGTATTGGCTACCATATCGTAAGTGGGGCAATATAGGAGTTGAAGGACTCCTTGTTCAATGATCCATCGGATGAAATGGAATCATATATCAATATGCTTGGTGTGTGCGTGATACTGATGGTCTCTAGTGAGTGCAATGGCTGACTGATTATCGGAAAACATGGTGGTAGGAGACATTTCCGTGACAAAGAGCTGTTGGATCAAGGAGTGCAGCCATATGGCCTCCTTTGTAGCGTGAGCTGCAGCTATGTACTCGCTTTCTGTCATCAAAAGGGAGATTATTTGCTGATATTTTGCACTCCAGGAAATGGCGCCACCATGGATTATGAAGGCATGACCTGATATAGTGTGCCTATCCTCAGCCATGCTACCATCGGCGTCAGCATACCCTGTCAACTCAGTCTTCACATGCCTGTAAGTTAACCACAAGTCAGCTGTTCCCTTTAAATACTGAAATATCCTCTTGACAGCATTCCAATGAGTGGGGCTGAACTTAGTTGAGGAGTGGGACACACATTGGACAGTGAAAGCAATGTCCAGGCGAGTCCCCAAGGCTGCATACATGAGGGAACCTATGGCCTCTTGATATGGTATATCCCTCATTTGCACATATTTTATCGTGGTTTTTGGTAACAGTGTCAGGGATAGCTTGAGCCCATGCTGCATTGGTGTTGATGCTGGTTTGAGGTCTTCGAAATTGTAGTGACGTATGATAGAGTCGATATACAATCTTTGAGAAAGATGGATGGTATGTCTTTCTCTGTAGCATTTGATTTCAATTCCTAATAACCAATGCAGCTCTCCTAGGTCTGTTATTTCAACATGCTTTGAAATACCTGATTTGAATTGCTTTACCACCATTTCTGTTATAGCAGCAATGGTGCAATTGTTGACATGTACCAGGACAATGACAACATGATCATTTGAGCAGTGGAAGAAAACAGCTTGGTCTATATCACAGTGAGAAAAAAGCAGCTTGTTGAGCATAATATCCACGAGCTTTTGATACCAGCGCCGCCCAGACTGTTTTAATCCATATAATGTCTTTTGTAGGAGATAAACCTTCCCCGATGATTGAGGAGCATGGTAGCCCAGAGGTTGAGACATGTAGATTGTCTCGCTGTCAGTAAGTTCACCATTTAGGTACACACCTTTAATATTGATCTGATGAAGTTCCATGTCATTTGCAGCGGCCAGGGCAAGCACTGTTCATATTGAGGCCAGCTTCACAACTGGGGTGAAAGTGTTGAAGTAGTCAACACCTGGTACCTATGAGAAGCCTTGCGTAATGAGGCAAGCCTTGTAGCAGACTACATTTCCTGCGTTTTGAGCCTCTGTGAGTTTCCAAGTTCCAGCATCACAAAGTACTGCTAACTCTTCATGAATAGCTTGCTCCCACAAATGCCAGTCAGGGTGTCGTTTTGCCTTAGCCAAGGATCGGGGCTCGATGGCTTCAATTTCACTCATTTCGGCCACAAGTGCATATTCATCAGCCTCTTTGGACAGCATTATCCAATTAGCCATTCCATCCCCTTCGAGTACATCTGCAGGTTTCTCAATGATAGTGGGCATTTGGATTCCAGGTGCTATGGTGGGATCAGATGAGTGGTAAGAGGATGTTCCATGTCCTTCTAAAATATATCTGACACACCAACTTGGCTTGCGTACTCTTTCAGAGGTGCCTGATCCTCAGAGCCAGATGGATCTGCAGTAGCATTATTGGTGGCAGGTAGTTTAGGGACAGGAGGTGTGGAGGAGACAATAGGTTTGGAGGAGGGAGGTATGTCAGTTTTTGTTTCAATGAACTGCCAATCCTCCCCCTTGAGACAAGAAGCTGATGCTTGGCTGTTGTCTAGATAGACGTTGCATTCTACGGTGATGGTCTGCTTATTAGGCCAGTAAATCCTATAGCCCTTGCTGCGGTCATCAATGCCTAGCCAACACCCTTCAGACACACATCCTCCAAGTTTGTCTCCTTTCTCAGTGTGTACCCACACCTTCTCACCCCATTCACACATGTGCTGCAGGTCAGGTTTGCTACCAAACGCAGCTTCAAATGGATTTTTGCCTTCAATGGCCCTTGTTGATATTTGATTCATGAGCCACACCACATGGTGAGCTGCTTCACCCCAAAGGGATCTTGGGAGACCACTCACATGTAGGAGGGCTCATACATGTTTGACTATGGTGCAGTTCCAACATTTGGCAACTCCATTATGCTGAGGTGTGTAGTGTATGGTAAGTTTCTGCGCTGTACCTTGGCTTTTGAGGTGAAGCACAAATTCCTTTCCTAGGAACTCTCCACCGCAGTCTGAGTGCAAACATTTGATATGACTGTTGAGTTGTGTGCTGACCCAACTCTCATATTCCTTGAATGCACCAAAGGCTTTGTCTTTAGATTGTAAGAGTTAGGTGTGACATATCATCAGTGAAGGTGACGTAGTAACATTTTCCAGCCTTAGTGGCAACTGGTGCAGGTCCCCACAGGTCACTGTGGACTTCTTCTCCAAAAGAAGAAGCTCGTTTGCCTTCCCAGACTTTTGGAACAGGTTCGCAAGCTACCTTTGCATATACACAGGACTCACAGAAGAAAGGTTCCCCAGAAAGTAATGTGTCCAGCTTCACTCCTGTTACAAAACCTTTTGTGACAAGCCTTTTTACCGTTTCTGGTGCAATATGACCCATCCGGGGGTAGAATTGGTCCAAGGTGAGCATGTCAGCAGCAGCA
Organism: Ramaria cf. rubripermanens; assembly: GCA_003316465.1. NCBI lineage: Eukaryota > Fungi > Basidiomycota > Agaricomycetes > Gomphales > Gomphaceae > Ramaria > Ramaria cf. rubripermanens. The sequence goes on along the minus strand of QFFB01003021.1, from coordinate 3,132 downwards.
TTTGCTGCATCATCCTCATGTGTGACACAGTAAAGGCCTCATCCAGATTTCTGAACCTTGCCGACCCATTCTCCATTTCACTGACTTATAATACATTCACCATTTGCAAATGTCACAGAGAAACCAGCATTGTCAAGTTGTCCGACCAACACAAGGGTATAACCAACCAAAGGTGAGTATAGCACCTCAGTTAACCTAAGTTGGGATGTCATGGTACCATTTGGTACATTGATCACCATATCACCTGTCCCCACCACATTGAAGCTTTGTCTATTAGCAGCCTGAAAGGATTTTGGACTTATGGCCATAAAGTCCATGACAGCCTCATGATAGGGAGTGATGTGCCTGGTACAGCCAGAGTCATATACCTCGATGTGGGTGGCATTTTCCAGTTCTATGCTGTCTTTGATTTGGACAGCATGTACATCTTCTGGCTCAATGTTTGCTGTATCACTGATGTTAACAAACTGATACTTGTCATTTTCAGCAACATCATCCTGTGAATCTCCAGCTACAATACTCCCAGTATTGTCATCCATTTCAGAAAACCATTCTTTGGCATGTTCCTCATCTTCTGAGTCAGACTCATAGTTAGATAGCAGGGCAGGGAGCTTGTCATCATCATTGAAATTGTCAAAGAAGGCAGCCTCGTCTTCTTCATCAGATTCGATGGCAGCATTGGCAGAGCCACCTCCTTTTGGTGAGTCAAGCTTCTTATTGCCAATTACTTGCACAGGCTTAGGACACTTGTTCTTATAGTGTCCCTTGTCACCGCAGTTCCAACAGGTTCCCTTTGGCTTCTGATTGAAAACCTTTGCCTTTCCATTTTGTGACACGGTTAGTGCCTCATCTTTGTCATTGCCTTTTCCACTAGTCTGACCAGAGCATTGAGACCATTGAACTACATGACGTTCATACTCCTTGGAGACTAGTGTGATGAGCTCATCAGGCTCAATGGTCTTGGTGGAGCTATATAGCTTGGCACCAGCTAGCAGATTGGATGTGAAGGCAGAGAGATGAGGCGGGAGGGATTTAATGATTGTGGAATGGTAATCCTTTTCTTCAATGTCTATACCAAAGGTGGCTAACTCCTCCTTTTTGACATGTAGTCTGTCAAGAAATTTGTGGACATTCAACTTGTCAGGGCATCTCGACTCTATGAAATGAGAGCGTGGATCTGCTTGTGCAAACACACCTTTTGATGAGAACTCTTTTATTATGAGGTCCCATCGATCCTTCAAGGATGCTTTGCCATGTATGTGGATGAGTGTGGAGTTGGGAATCTGGTGAGTGAGAAGAGCCTTGGTCGTTCAGTCATCTTTGGTCCACTTTGCTAATGCATCTTCCTCTCCAGCGGCGGGCAGTATACTGACAGCTGGCTGCACAGTAGTACCATCAAAATGCCCCCACAAACCCTTGGCTTCTATGGCATCCTGGAAACACATTGAGAAAGTGGTCCAGTTCAAGCCATTGGGCATGAGTTTTAGGATAGAGGATAGGAGAAGATCAGTAGTGGTAAGAGCAGTGGTAGACATTGTTAAAAGGGAGTGGGAACAAGATTTTTAGGAAGTGGGGCCCAATAACCTATAAGAATTACTTATGCGATATTCTCAGTGTTTACACACAAGAGCGTAAGTCAAACAACTGGTATATTTACCTTATGCAATGTTCTACAGTGTACAAGGTAAGTGAATGGATACATAGTATAACTAATTTATTATCTCACCTCAGTGTTTGCATGTGAGAGCATAAGTCAAACAACTGAGGGAGATTGTATCATGCAAGCCATTTATATTCTCAATCGCAAGGATGGATTGAAATAGAAAACAAAGAAATGTCTTGTGTTCTATGCAAGACTAATACCTTATATGCAAAGGGTGATGATGTAATGCACGGGCGCTCACGTGTTTGTTACACCAACAAGGTTCACTTTCAAGCATGTGGAGTGTGACAGCCTGGCAGGCTGCAGCGAACAATCGCCAGCATCCTGATCCACATCCTGTCTCGCACATCGGATGTCTCTGGCAACATGAACTCTGACTTGCTTGGTAATAAAAGTTGATGCGCATATAATTCACATACAATTAACGATTCTCACAAATTTTTAAGAATTTATTTCAAGTATCTAATTATTTATTAATAAAATGAGGAAAGTGATCCACATCCTGATTGGTGATAGTATATAAAAATATACAGTTGAAAGGTGATCACAATCATCATCCAAAGATTGAACAATCAGCTTTATCATGATATACTTAGAATCATGACTCCAATCAGACCTTCAATGAAGGCCAGTCAAAGCTGAAACACTTACAGACTTTGGTACATTATGAATACTCTGAAGACGATGTGTGACAGAAATGACATCCAACGAGGATTGCCCTCGCACATGCCATGCACATGCAGCATCAAGATTCAAAATTTAATATATTTAACTTTAAAATATCCAAATATGATACAAAGGAAAGGATCAGCGAATCAAGGAAAGACCACAATGAGCGACACCCCTAAGACTGACTCATCCCGGACTCGACTGCCAATCGGAACTTGCGCAGCCTATTGGTGATAAAATGGAGCTCTCACTTGGTCGAGGAGAAGCCGACGCGCGTTCGGAATCCCATTGGCTCTCCGTGTTGTGGCATTGCCGCGTGTCAGTGTGGTTGCCAAGTTGTGCGATATCAGTCTCTTACGCGGCCGAGTAGGATGGATAAAAATGTCAATATTTCACTCACTACTCCGAACAAGCAGAATGGAATAATATTGGCAATTTTTCAAGGGGAACACAGGGATTGTGAGGGACTGGGGGGGCAAGTGGCATGCACATGTCCGTAGTTTTTCCCCAATTCGCTCAGTTCCGAACGGGGGGTCGTCGAAAGGGGACGCCTGTGAGTCGGAATGATCAAGAAATTACTCTACCATGGTACTTGCTTCCCCGCCCAGTCCCAAACCTTCCCTCTGTCTCCCTTATTCAGGTTTTCCACGACATTAACAAGTCTACTAGCTGCATCCTCGGGTTCGAAAAGATCTGGGGCCGAAGTCCAGAAATTCTTGCTCAAGTCGGTCCGGACCGTGCCAGGGTGCACTCCTACGGCGATGGAAGAAGCTTTCTTCTTCTGCGTTTGCAAATGCAAA
>QFFB01003010.1:1475-45918 GCA_003316465.1 Ramaria cf. rubripermanens | reverse complement strand
ACAGCTGCAATAGCTGTGTATTCCTATTTGCACAGACTATTTGCTGATTTGCAGAGTTGTCAACTCATATATGCACTGACATTACTTATTCACCCTGAAATCCAACCTCAACAAGTACATGGTTGCCATGTTGGACTTGCAGTACTTATTTCAGCACTATCTTCTTTTGTTGTACCTAGGATACAGTTCATAATGGTACTGTAAGTTAGCTGTAGTGCAAATGAAACTGGAACTTAGTGTTATGAATTCAGGATCATATGGCATTTTTCCTAGTATTTTTCCTAATTCTCCCTATTTACCAGGATCTTTTCTATCTTTTGTTATGCTTTTGCCATGCTCATGTCACCACCCCTCCACAGTTCATGTTACTTGGATATTGTACCTCTCTTATTTTCTGCCCAGTCAAAGTCAATCAGCATTATATTGTTCTAATTCTTCCCCTCCCTGGCCATCACACATTATAGGCACCAAGTTTTATAAAACTTGGAATAGAAAGCTTGGTTTGGTTTGGAAGGGGGAAAACTTGATGCACATTAACTTGAGTGCACACTGGCCTCAACAGCATGAGGGATGGGCTGAAACCATATAGATTTGTTGTAGCTAATGTTCTAACTACTTATACATCTGCAAACAGGGGTAAAACTCTGTGGAACATCAGATTAGGAATTGATGTGTCACTAACGCCACACAAGTACGATGGCGAGCAATCACAACCGACCATAATGGCAAGGTCCCAGTTGAACTTACTGTATATATAACGGATGTAATGTTCTGTATGCTATACGACGATAGGTTGGAAGCGAAGCTTGAGTGAAGGAAGTTGACTGGTCACGAGTCTATCTTGCACACACGCAAGTGTCACGGCACCACACATACTCCTTAGTTTATTTTTGTTCCTTCATTCCCGCGCTTCCTTCTTCACTGCTATAAGTAGAATGTGCTATAAGTAGAGTTCTAATTGGGTGTATATATTTGCCGCTATTAATTTAAAACTGAAGTTGCTGTCTTTGAATCAGATTGATGCTCCCTCCACCCGAATTTGGGGTGGGGTAGGGGACGTATAGCGTGTGAGAGTTGGTTGCCTGAGAGACGACACGCGCTGTCCCGAATACCAAGTATACCACTTTGGGCACGCACCAATGGTGAACCTTTGAAGGGTGGGTTTTCTGAACTATTATAAGACCCCAGATAGACGAGTTAGAAGCCTGAGAGAAGCATCGAAATATCTAATTTTACGCCATGCGTGTGCTATAAGTAGACAAGCGAAGTATATATATAGACTGTCAGTAAAAATTGAACTTACTGCTTCGTGGTTCGCCACCTCAGTCTTGAGTGCTCGGAGCGCGGCTTGTATTATTTGAGAGATGACAGAGAAGTCCTATAGGTTTATGGTGCTTCCGAATCAGCCTCTCGTCCATCCTGTAATTAATAATTCTCAGGCGTTAAAAATCAGTTTACATGGCGCGTCAATCAGAGAGGCCTTCAAGTTCTCGATATGCGCGTGCCGACCGGGAGACCCTAAAAGCATGAAATCACTCGCACGCTTGCAGGGTTTCAGGTTCGGAAAAGCTGCTCACATCTTCCAACAATAATGACAGCCAGACACCTGCAGCTGTGCCAGGGCGAAACGGATTAAAAGATCCCGAGAACAAGCTAAACCAGGAGAAAGCTTTTTGACATCTCACCCATCAGCTTAGCAAACTCCGACAGAGTCTACACGTCACAACTCACAGTCTCGACAGCCCAGCATGAAGTTGTCCTTCTCAACTGTTGTTCTTTCTTTCTTGCTTAGTTTCATGATGGTCGTCGCTGCTGATAAGGGCGATGTGACTTCCCTGCAGATTGGTTAGTCTATTAACTGAATTACTTCAAAACAGTATTATGATTCTCAGGCCTGATATTTGCGTATAATTTCTATCTCAATCATTTAGGAGTAAAATATAAACCAACATCCTGCCCAATCAAGTCAGAAAAAGGAGACCAACTTTCAATGCACTACACCGGTACACTGGTGGACGGCACGAAGTTTGACTCGTCGCGAGACCGCGGTCAACCATTCGACTTCCGCCGTGCGTGTTTGTTTGTTTTGTGCTACGTAGACAATGGTTTGTCTCGCGCTGAAGCCGACGCTAATCTCAACATTGTGTACAGTGGGAGCTGGGCAGGTCATCAAAGGGTAGTGACTGATTTCTCGATGTCTCCTTATATTTGGACAAATGTTAACTTCAATATTTGCTCATCACGGTAGTTGGGATCAAGGTCTTCTAAGGTAACATCCCCTGCAATTGCATCTCATACGCATTAACGCCTTTTAAATCCTTAGCATGTGCATCGGTGAAAAGCGCAAGCTTCGTATCCCGAGCAGCCTGGGTTATGGTACGTACTACTTTGTGGCCTCGTACTTCTTCACTCAATAATGACCTTGGCTGGAAGGTGATCGCGGATCTCCACCTACAATCCCTGGGGGTGCAACTCTGGTTTTTGATGTCGAACTACTAGATATATTGAACAGAAAAACACCTGAGGGAAGGGAAGAGTTGTAGGCCCATACATGGAATGGCCTTGTACCTCGGAGGCCGTTAATCTTGAAGCTTGAAGCTTGAAGTCTACCTTGTATGACCCATAGTTCAGGGCTTATTACATATTTTCGGGTACCCAACCTTCAACATCCCCAAATAGACTCCTTACTAACTTGGACGATATCGAGAATATCCGGATAAGTATAAAGTGTTGCACGCCACAGACAATCCGCTTATTTTGTGACTAAGTTACCTGGTGACTGGCTAAGCTGACTACTCACTTGCTAATACGTACGTACACTACGAGGAATCGGAGCACCTACGAGGCGCCTTATACTTGAATCTTGAAGCTTGATCGAGTAACTGAGCATATATATCTTGATCAGTAAACTGTAGATTCAAACCCTAGGCGTCAAGCAGGGCGGCTAGCCCCATGCACGACTCTCACAGCAAGGGCCAAGATGTCACTCAATGATCATAAGGGCAATACAGGACTCTGAAATCTGGGATCCTATGAAACCTTTTAAAAATAATCTGCAAACACCATCTGTCAGCATGCACCAATGAAGGATTGACGGCAAATACAAGCTTGATCGTGATATACATACAAGTCGTGTACAAATGGGCATGACGCGGCAATCGAGATCTACATAATGCTTTGATTAAGTTCCAGGTACGCAATCATCGATACAAAAATACACTGGGTCTAGCGAGAGAGAACTCAAGCTGAGAAAGGCTGAGGAGCGAGACTAGAAAGCGGCTACAACATTAAAAGCCGACCAGAATTCGATTCGACGGGGTCGCGGCCGGCATACTGAAGTCTAGCTTGGAGTTCGAGCAAAGGATCTGGCCCTATACTCCCCGTCCATATCTTCGGCGAACTGTACCTCCTGAAAGGCGCTTCCAGAAGAATGTGTCTTCATGTGGCGCTGCATGTTACTGGCCATACTAAATCGTTTTCCGCAGCCCGGATGGCTGCATTCAAACGCTGGCAAATAATTGTTTCAGGGTGTGATTCGGAACCAGGAAATCCCGCCACTCACGCTTCTCTCCCGTATGCGTTAAGCTATGGTTCTGTTTGTTGGAGCCTTAGAGCCTGCGTGCCTGGATAAAATAGATTATGACACACTTTCAACGTGCTAGGCTTTGCGAATCGCTTGCCACATTCTGAACAGACATATTTGCGAAGTGTATCGGATGAATAGGACGTGCGTGTCGTGCGTGTTCTTGAGTCATCCAGATCGTCTTGCCCAGAAGAGCGTTGATGGACAAGTCCTTCGTCAGGGGTAACGTTGAACAGGTCATAGGAGTACGAACATGACAGCTTAGAAGAGGGCCGCCAGTTGGAGGTAGGGAGGTCCTTCCGGGTTGAAGGAGGGGGAGGCGAATAGACCGATCGTGAGGTTGGAACATCAGGCGACAGTGGTGATGTGGGGAATTGGTATGCTTGGGGTCGGGACACGGTCGAAGCATCCGATCCACGACTGCGAGTACTTGGGTTCTGTATTGAGTAAAGTATGAAGGTGTCAAATCCACCTCGTCTGATATGCCCATGACTCACATTTCTTATAGATTCTCCATGATTGCCAGGCAAACTGTGACGGGGTAGCGGTGAGCTTGCCCTATGGACAAGGAGGTCTAGAGATAGGGGAAGGGCTCGTAATGAGTGTCTTTTGAAAAAGGAGAATTACACGGACCTCCGAGGACTTCGTGTAAAGGTGGCAATGAGGATTCGGGGGAGCCGGAGTAGCTGTGGTACCCTCTAGGGTCATTGTGTCTTTTATTTTGCATGATGAAAAGACCAGTCAGCGTGCCTAGAGAGTGGATGAGGCTGGCCAGGACTTATATAGAGTGATGTGACTTTAAAGTGAAGACGAGCCAAAACGGAAAAGTGATAGATTAGACGGTTGCCGGTTGACGGACTGGATAATTTATTGAAGGAGGCTTGGTCCAAAGGGGGGAGGGGCCGGCCTTTAGTGCCAAATCATGGCGGCGGATGGGAGCTGCGGGGCGGTACAGCCAGTTTAAGCGTTTATACGGAAAGCTCTGTAGTAGCAGCATTACGGAAGACGAAAGAGTGGCCGGGACTACGTTGGGTAGAATTACTCGAGCTCATCTTGGACTTCTCCGTCCTATGAGTGATGGGTTGTGACAGGAGACGTGTGCAAGCCAATTCTCGATAAAGAAAGGTGACCATTGCAAAAATAGGCTAGCCTCGATGGTTTTTTTATAACTTGGGTTCGCGAGGGATTGGCCGACAGCGCCGGGGCAGTAGTTTCTCTTTCTCAACTTTACCCAATAGACGATAGATTTATAATCTAGAGTTAAAGGAGCGCCGGAATCGGGTTGTCCCCGTAACAAGTACTCTTGAGAACCAGCTCCGTTGGGGTCAAGTTCAACAATGATATCACTCCGCCCAATACATCAGTCCGCGCTGGCTCCCACCGTAGCACTTCCGCGATCTCACCATGTCGGGCAAATGTAGGTTAAAGTTTGCAGCGAATGCAGGTCTACCCCCAGTATCTGTCATATTATTATTCACATGATCTGGCACATCATATAGGGAACGAGCAACGTAAGGCAACGTAATATATATCTTATGTCCAAATTCAGGGCAAATCAGGGACGCATTTGATTCATGTGCCCAGTACCCATCCTCCACTACTTTCGTCTTAATCCCCACGCTTCGGACGCGGCTTCCTTACTTGGACACAGGGCATCGGCTTTGATGGCCCACGTTATGACGTAATGCCCCAGAACAAGCTCCAGTTCCTCTATTTCATCCACCAGCTCCAGCTTTGCGATCCTGCAACAAGCAAGAAAGTTTCGTAGGCACTACAATTCATGAAAACATGATATGCGTACCGCGTCAGCTCATCAGCCTCGGTGTATTCGCTGCGGATATCCCGAAGGGTCAAGGAACAAGCAAATGCGTATCCCTGATTCGTAAATCGCCGCGATTGTGCATCAAGGGTAGGATACGCATCAACCCCCGGGAGCGATACGTTACGTGTCTGCAGCCGCCAAAGCGTGATTAAATAATACTCCCAAAGCGTGATCCTTCACCTTAAGATTCTCTTTCATAACCCTACCAAAGTTGTCGTTGAGTCCAAACATCTCATATACGATGGCACCAATCACACTGAATGTACTCGAAAACCACGCCAGTAAGGCGTCAGACTGACTGGGGTCCATATATACGAGCACACACTCCGCGAGGACCAGGGTGGGAACAGAGCAGTCGAGGAGAGTAGTTTCACCCGTCCGAAGAAGTACAGGAAGTATACTTTCGAGATTACGGAGATCCACATCACGAATTGCGTAGATCGGAGAAGTGAGAGAGGCCCCTGAGCCGTCACTAATTAGTAATGTGCTTGGGTATTGGACTGCACATGGTCACCTGAAGCGGTGAACTCTCCGATGACAGAGCTCAGTTCTCTGTGGCGTTGTATAGCGTCCACTTTGGCCGCCGTAACTTCGGTGAAGTCAACCTCCAAATAGCGTGCGAGTCGTGCCTGGAGCCACCCTTCCCGACTTAACGGACCAGTCTATCCACATGACGTTCAACAAGGCTGATGTTTGTTCACATCCCAACATACCGCGAGCCGCCAAAATCTGGTGTCACTGCCAGCCCCAAGACTAACGATTTGAACTTTCTTCCCGCCTGCACCTGCGTATTTCAGCCACCCTAGCACGAGTTCATCTATCGCTTCAGACCTGACATATGTCCCAATATTAATGAGTGGGGGACGAGTGGGAACAAGATGTGCACGAGGGACCAATGAGGCTATGAAGGAATCGCGTAGGTACTGCTTTCGGACTGCCGATATTCGCGCATGCGAAGCATCTGTGTTTGTGGAACGTATAGCGGCATCAGGATCACGACCTCGCAGGTGTAGATTTGATCGTTGGGGCGGGAACATGAAGAGGATATGTGAGTGTGACATCAAGTGTCACGCACGCGTTGTTTTCAATGCCTTGGACGGCTCCTCTTTACCCAGCTGGGCAGGAGCCTCTCCCACCAGGTAATTTATTTGTCGTCGTACAAGGTTCATTCTGATCGCTTTAGGTACCACTGAGGATGATAGAGCCGCTTTAACGCAGCAGAAGAAATGGGCGGAGTGGACACAAACAGGCATGGAGTCCTGTGCCATCAAGACTTTGCTAGCGGGTGGTGGAGGTAGTTCTCAGCCATCCATACTGGTTCTTGTCGACATGGTCTCCATTATACACAGGTTTCGCAATTGGGGCGTTCTTTTCCCTCATGTCCACCAGTTTTGCGTACGAAGACCCGCTCTTACGCTCACAAGCTGCGGCAGGGATGAATACCCGACAAAAGACGGTAGAAATGTTTCGCGACATGGGACGTGGGATGTTACGCAGCGGAAAGGGATTTGGGAAGGTAGGCGGGCTATTTGGAGGCATTGAGTGTGTTATAGAGTCGGTGCGCGTAATCTGGGCATTTTTTGTCGCCATCTCGTTCTAAAAGGATCCCCCCCCCCCAGTATCGCGCTAAAAATGATATAGTGAATCCAGTGGCTGCGGGGTTTCTCTCAGGCGGTATTTTAGCCCGCTCACAAGGGCCACGAGCATCATTGGGTGGTGCTATTGCATTTGCAGCGTTTTCTGCCGCGATAGATCTCTTCCTACGGAGAGAAACTCCAGAGTACGCACTATCGCGTAAAGAAATCTTTCGGGTCACTCACTGGCCCTTTCATTTAGCGATGATTGATTTCGAACTGCATATTTGGATCTAACTTATCATGTTGTCGTAAACATACTCTTACTTTATTCCGTTGCCTCTCATGGTGGATGGGTACTCTCTGCGGCTTCTTGAGAAGGTTCCATGCTTCCTGCCCATGACGACAGCAGGAAGTATGACCTCGTGCAGACCCTGCGATCAGGCCACTGAGGTTTGAAATAAACTTGTCTTGAAATGGCAAGACATTCTACTCCGTTAGTGGTCCACTTAAGTGCCTGCAAGATGTAACATCCAACTCCGATTCTCCGACAGTGTCACAGGCGCTTCAAGCGTCTTACCGTATAACTTATACTAGCTTATACTGCTCATTTATCGTTTGAGATACCTTGACTACATCTGGGTACGACGGTACGTTCATCTAACCGAGCTCAGATTTTTCTGTCTTACCACGCATCAAGTTAGTAGGTTGTCTTTCCTGTTCTTACTCACAACTCGGATGACTTCCATTCCCCGTTCGCTAAAAATGCGTAACACTTGGCATCATATATGGCGACAGTTAAGAAATAACCTCAATTTTTTCCGCCTCCACATCTTGTTCTTGTAAGAATCTTGCTCGCGTTTAATGCCCTAGTCATAGCGCTCACGCTTACCGGAATAGTACCCTGGTTCCTTTGATTGCTGCTGGGATCTTCTTCGCCTCTAACGGACATACCCACGTATCCTTCATTGATGCGTTGTTCCTCTGCATAAGCGCCATGACAGTGACTGGCCTGGCGACCATCGACCTCAGCTCGGTAACACCAGGGCAGCAAGTCATCCTCTTTATTCTAATGTACCTTGGGAGCCCTGTAACTGTCTCTTTGGTTATTGTTCTTGTTCGCCAATATTTCTTCGCGAAGAAATTCGAACATATTATCGACTCCCAACTCTCATCCGTTGGCGCAACCATCACAACTGGAACTTCACGCATCAAGTGGCTTGTTGGATTTTTACCTTTGCGAATGGCAAGACTATGTTCACGGGAGCATGAATCCCCCCGACCACATACACTCGAGAAGACAAGAAGTATACAGCTCCAACCAGATATGATCCAACGAGTGAAAAATCCCCCACAACGCGTTAATCCTTCAGGTTTGGTTGGAAATACTCTCATAGACTCCGGGCTCGCGGATCTTCCATCAATACAGAGGCGTGCATCGGTGTCTAGATCCACATCTCCTGACCATCTTGAGAACCGTTCAGGCGTTAACGTGGTCCCGTGAGCTAATGAAAAGTTTCGTTTCTTGTTACTGCGTCTCACGTTAACGGCGTCAGGGAGGTTACTCCGCCTGACAGTCGATTGCAAACGGCCGGATGCAGACCCTCAAGCTCCATCAATTTGACGCACCCTACCCACCAGCCATTAGTTAGTGGAGAAAGTAAGAGTGAACAACCCTTCACCGTCCACCCCGTCTCTCGGAGGGAGGCGTCTTCTGTAGAACTCGCTCAGCATGACGCTGACCGGCAAATGCGTCGTATCCCTACTCATGGCAGCGAACGACCCCACCGGGTCGTCTCCAATGGGTCTTTTGGAGAAATATCCCCTTCGACCCTACGACGCAAGAGAGGGAGCATCCGCGGACCAGATGAGCCTACCTCACACGATCATCTGGGTCTTATGGGGAGCCCAAGATCATACGAACACGGAATTTTCGATCACAACCTTCATCCCAACCGTACCACAACAATACATTCCGATCGCTCAACCGATCGTCCAATCAAGTCGTATTCAGCAGAAGAGGACTTTGGAGGTTTTCCTTCACCCCTTGCCGTCCTTATGCGCCTGTTGCGAAGGTTCTTTCCTCGTTTACACCAACGTCTGACGCGTACGGTAACCATTCCATACACCGCTACAGTGCAGTCGCAGCGGGGTGGACAGGTGCGGATGTTTTGTTCCGCCTTCCAGCCATGTTTTAACGTTGGTTTTCTATTTGCAGACCACGGTCCTTGGAGCAAAACCAGTGCCATATATCTCGTTTAATGCTATTGTAGGAAGAAATTCAAAGTTTCACGGTTTAACAAGAGAGAATCTCAAGGAGCTGGGTGGGGTCGAATACAGAGCACTCAATATGCTGCTCAAGATCTTAGGATTGGTGAGTCCATATTCTTGAATGCCGTTCGTGTACTAAGCCGTTGAACCTATTCAAACTTGTTGAAACACACTAGTATCATATCGGGGTGCCGCTTGTTGCTTTCGTGATTATTGCACCATATATTTCTCAGCCGCGTTGGACAGATGTTTTTCGTCCTCCACAACAACACAGTTTCATATCGCCTGTATGGTAAGCCTGGTTTCCATGCCGCACAACGGAATTTATCCCAATTGCATACTGTGATGGAGTAGGTACTCGCTATTTCAAGTCATCTCCGCATATACAAACTCAGGTATGTCTCTTGTCGATCAGTCAATGGTCCCTTTCCAGAGAGCCTACCCGGAAGTCCTGTGTGTCTTGCACCAGTCTTTCAAATTGTTTGCTCTACTTAAGATCATAACTCCAGGACACTCCCGTTCGTCATCTTGGTTGGAAATACCGCGTTCGTGAGTAGTGTTTGGTCGCCCTGAAATCATCCTAAAGCCAAGTGATTTGTCTTATTCATAGCCCATTTTGTGAGCATTTCTCATTCATTCTTCCTGTTGACTGAACAAGGGATGCCTTATAGTCTGCGATTCGTCATGTGCAATCAATTCTGTTTGACTAGAATGCAGTCGCTCATTTTTCGATGATGATGTAGATGGGCAAGCACAAAGTTCGTGAGCAAGGACTCTCGCACACATGAAACATTGCACTTCTTGCTAGATCACCCGCGCCGATGCTTCATATATCTCTTCCCTTCCCATCAAACATGGTTCCTGCTGTTCGTCCTCTTTTTGCTCAAGTGCGCTTGTTTTTATTATAGTAGGGAACGGTGACTAATGTTAGCCTAACTCTCCAGCTTCACAGACTGGTTTTTCTTCATTGTCCTGGACATTGGAAATCCCGCAATTAAGGCAATTCCGCTAGGTACAAGGTTCGCTATAGGCCTCCTACAAGCCACAGGTAATCTAGCGCATTGTGTGCCTTGGGAGCAATCATTTAGATCTGTATAGCTGTTCGATCGGCCGGTTTTGGTACCGTCTTGTTGTCGGCCCTCGCTCCTGCTGTCAAGTGCGTTTCTTTCGAGATCGTCCTTAATCGTGCCACGTCTGACAGCATGTCAGGGTGCTATATGTGGTCATGATGTATGTCAGTGTCTGTGAGTAAAAGTACTGCTGCAAGCATGGATATTATTAATGCATTTGGTTGAGATCCAATCGCAATGAGGTATGTATGACACTCCCGGGAATCTACGTTGTTGGCTTAGGGTTTGTATCAGTGTCCGTTCAACCAACGTGTACGAGGAGCGTTCGCTAGGAGTATTCGAAGACGACCTAGACGAGGAACCTGAGGATCACGTCTTGGGACATGGGGGTCATGATCGCGCTAGGTATCTTCCTGGGACAAACTTGTTTTAGCTTTTACTTAGTCTAGCAGGATCTGGGGGAAATATTTAGCATCTCATGCTCGCAGACAACTGTCTTTTGGTATGTTTATCTTGTCACGCGACTTATAAGGTATCTAACACTGTATCAGACATATGGTGGATGGCTTTCGCGTTGTTTCTCGTGTGTATTGTGGAAAGAGGACCGCTGCAAGATGAAAATAATGCAGTCTGGTTTAATATATTCACCGTTAGTATGTGTATTCAAAGCTTACCCACTTCGGGATATCTGATCGATTCTCTGTAGTTTTCGAGCTCACATCTGCATACGGAACAGTAGGGCTAAGCCTAGGAACACCAAGCGTACAGTATCCACATCATTATGGAGGATTTATTTGACTTGTGACGTTTCAGGCCAATTACTCGTTTTCGGGAGCCTTACAACCGCTTTCAAAGTTGATCATCTGCGCGGTTATGTTGCGTGGAAGACACAGAGGTCTTCCCGTCGCGATTGATCGAGCTGTTCTCCTTCCATCTGAACTTTGGAGACGAGACGAAGATCAGATTGGAGCGGCCGATTTTAGCGCTCGAAGACCAGACGCACATGAGAAAGACGAGGATCGAGCAACCAGAAATTAGCCAGACTGTAGGACCAGAAGAGCCGGACATCTCGATCACATAACCGTCAAGTCTGAGAAGTCGCGAGTCCTGGTAGTATTAGTATGAGCACAAAAGGTAGCTAGAGCACTCGCATTATATCAATTCTATCAATTCAATGACGTTGATTTGGTGCAACCACGCAGTGGTCTTGATGACTCGCGTACGCCATCCCTCGCCCTCACCACGAACTCGCTGACAGGATGGCCTTTATAAGATCCGTGCTGTGTACAAGCTTCTCGCTGTTATTCTCGCCCCACACACGAGCGTATTGAACGTTAGGTGCGGTTGCGCTCAGTGTATATATTTCCGGCTGCTTCGTCGTGGACAGGGGTTCAGCTATTTCCTCTGCTGGCTCCCAGCATTCGGGTTTGAAACCATACTTGTAGCGACATTCATCAATACTTTGCATACCTTCGTCTTATGCAGATGCGGTAGGTGTGTGTGTATATATATACAACTGGGAGAACCCGAATAATAAACATGGAAATGAAAAAGGTGTGCAAGATGCGTGCGAGGAGATACGGGAGGGTGCTCGTGCTGCCAGGCAAGTCTAGCAGGAAAGTAATGTGCAAGAATAGAGATGCTATGGGGATTGACGTGATTACAACGAATCCAGCTTTTCGTACTCTTTCAGCAGTTTCTCTTTCGGATGAATAGCAGGATCGCCCTCAACAGCAATTTTGCCCCCTAGCTCCTCAACCTTATCCATAGGCAGCTTCGAGCCTTTGAGGAGAATGGCCATTAGTTTGTATGCCGCCGGGACGTCGATGGCGATATCGTCGATAAACTCTATCTGTGAAGCAAAACCTTCCTCAAGCGAAGATATTGGACAAGCCTCCTTTTCGACAGCACGTGCGAGGAGCTCCGCGACAAGTTTCGCATCTGCCTCCTTGCGTTCGAGCGCGCTCCCAACCAGCTTGTCGACGAACCTTGCCTTAAATGCAGCAGGTAAAGTGGGGAAATATGAGTCGGCCTCTTCGAGGTTCCGGACGGCCCAAAACTCTTTCAAGTCTTCGTCAATCTTTGCATTGGACTGATCCTCAGTGAGAGAAGGTTCCCCGTCATCTTCGCTGACCTCGCTTGGTGCAGCACTCTCTTCCTCAACTTTAGCATCACCTGGTACAGGCTTGGTACGAGGAAGTAGCGTCAGTTTCTTGCGCTGAGGGGGCTCTGGCACCCCAGTCTGAGTGAAGTCTGCACTAGGCTTGCGACTTGGCGGACGACTGGATTTACCTGGTGCGGGCGGTTCGGCGGCAGCCTCAGAATTAAGCATAGCAAACATGTTCGAAGTAGAGTTTGTGCGCGAAATACTAGCCTCGCGCCCTTTGGCATCCTTGGTGTTTTTGGCGAAGACACTGCTGGGACCGAATGTGAGGGGACCACCCGGGGCTTTGCTTATCTTGCCAAATTGTGTAAGATCACCAGCAGTAGGAAGGGGGCGCGGTGGTGCCGCAGCAACGGACGTCCAGCCATCAGGTCCCGGCTGACCTCCATAGGTGCTGCCCCTGTGTTCGCCACGGCGGGAGCCACCCCGTGACATAGGATCTCGTCCCATAGCACGGACAGACTGATCTTTCTCGATCTGAGCTTTTGCCTGATCCTTCGCGGCCTGTAGGGACGTGAAAATATATAAGAACACAATATAAACATGAGGGGACGCAAGATCCGCACCTGCTCGTGAACAGCGGCAATCGTTGTCGGGGCTGCTTGGACATTGCGCGTTATCCACTTCCGCTCGCGCAGTTCGATGACGTCCTGAAGGACGAGTGTTAATGGAAGAAAACTTGTATAAGATAAGACAAAACAGTCTGCTTACCATTAGCATGTATTGCATGCGGCTGTTGACATTGGAGCTCTTGGGAAGTTCCTTCATGCGTTGGAAGTACACATCCATATGGCTGCGTGCCTTGTCCGTGTCGAGCTGACGACCAACTGTTGACAGAAGTTTGCACAAGCTTTCAATCTCCTCCTCTTCGGGGTTCTCAACGTTGCCAAGGAGCTTCTTGATACATTCGTGCATAATGCGTTCAGTGAGCATCTGCAACTTGAACAATTCGCCGATGAATTTAACGAGACCCAATCCTTGTCGCTTGGCCTTTTGCGCAGCATAATACTCGTCGGAGTATAGAACTTCCTCGCCGGTACTCTTCCCAGCCGCGTCCGCCTTATCGGCAGCGTCTTTTGCAGCCTTGTCATCAGCAGCCTTGCTCTCCGCGGCTTTTGCAGAAGCCTCTTTAACGGACCAGCCACGTTCGAAGTCTTCCTGGCAACGGTTAAGCAAGTACTTGCGAAACAGCTGGCCGCCCGCAATAGGTTTGCCATCCGCAGAACGAATGCCATCGTCTTGGACCTTTGAGGAGATTTGTTCCATCATCTTGCGGCATAATCGTGCATACATTTCGGACCACGCAGCCTCATCTGTTGCCTTCTCAAATACCAGCCGAATAACCTGAATAAGCGTTCGACCATCCTTCTCTTTTTCCGATCTGTTCGCCCACTCGATGATCTGGTTGGAAATTGAATCGAACCTCTCCATGGTCAGCTTATTGAGCAAGCCCTTGACCTTGCGCTCCACTACGTCAGGAGAGTCTGGATCTACAGCAGCCACTCGCCGGGCTGTGCTCATCGGCGTCCATCGATTTTCGCTTGCCCTGAGGGGTTCCACCGGCTCGAGCGAGAATGAATTGTTGGCGCCGAACGTAGAGCCCGTGCGCTCGCGCTCCTGCATCGTGGGGACACCGACCTTGTTCGATTCATGTCGCTTACCGCCGCGCTGACTGCGCGTACGACCACTTGGGTTGAGTGTTGAGGGTTGAGCAGGGGTGCTGCCACCTTGACTGGCTGTTCGTACCATAGGCGGAGCTCCTCGAGAAGGAAATGCGACACTGCCAGGTGGCCCGCCGACGGAGGCAGAACGTGCCATCTGGCTGGCTGCGAATCGGTCCTCGCTAGTGATTTTGCCGCCACTTGTAAATTGACCCATTGATTGAAATGAAGGGGCAGCGGAAGGTCCACTCTTCCCACCAAAGGGCCCACCAATATTGATGCCTAGGCCGACACCCGAAGGGATACGACCGCCCGGCACCGATGAAGGCGGTGGCATGTTAGAGTGCGAACGCGAGTTGCCACGGCCTCGTCCACCAGTACTACCGCCATGCTCTGACGGCTCAAGACCTAGTGCGTCAAGTGCTGGGAGTGAATCGGGTTTGTCTTTACATAATGCCATGAACTGCAACAAGAAGTCACGGTCATATCTACACCTCTCGAGATTAGCTCTCTATTGTTGACAAGCAAAAAAAAATTAAACAATGGGGATGCCTACTCACCTGAACTTTCCGTTGGCAGCACCAGCATTCAGCTCCGGCTTCGGACTCAGGACACCCTCAGGGTATTGTACCTTGTCCAGGTTGTCGATAGCGCGAGCGGTGGCAAGGGCAGAAGGAAGGGAGGGAGGGAGGCCAGGTTTGGAGGTTGCGGAAAGGTCGAGAGGACCAGGGATCGGACGCTTCAACTTGGGCTGGTCTGTAGGGATAGGGGATGACGATTTGGGAACAGCGGCAAGGGACGGCGCGGGGGAACCGGTTGTTTCCGACTCTTTTTCTTTCTCTTTTTCCTCTGCCTCTTTGCGGAGGCGTTCCTCTTCCTCAGCCTTGACCTTGGCAGCCTCCTCCTCGGCTTTACGTGCCATTTCCTTCGCGGCCTCTTCCGCCTCTCTACGCCTTTGTTCTTCTTCCTCCTTTCGCACACGCTCTTTCTCCTCCTCCTCCTTCCGAAGCCGCTCTTTTTCCTCTTTCTCCTCCTTCTCCTTGCGCTCTCGCTCCTTGCGTTCCTCCTCCTCTCGTCTTACACGTTCCTTTTCCTCTTCCTCCTTCCGCTTGCGCTCCTCTTCCTCCTCTTTCCGCTTACGAATCTTTTCCTCAACTTCCCGCTGTCTCTTAATTACGCGCTCTTGTTCATCCTTCTCCTGCTTCTCTTTGGCCCGCTGCTCGTCTTCGACGCGTTTTTTTCGTGCCTCCTCACTCTCCATCCGGATTACCGTGGGTTTGCGAGAGTGGCCTAGAGATGGTGCTGCCTGGGCCGGCTGAGGAGACTGAACTTCTGATGGCCCAGAAACAGGGCTGGCGACAGCAGCAATGTCGAGCGCGTCGCCATTAGGATTCCGAATTTGTATTGCAGCGCTTCCCCGCTGTTTTGGCACAAATGCGGGTGCTTGGGTGCTGAGACGAGCGGTCGGCGTTTGCGGTGTACCAGGTGGAGGCGGTGAATGAGGATACGACGGGAAGGATTGTGGAGTGGCAGGGACAGGCGCGGGATAAGGCGACGATGTCGCGGTGGAAGGCGTGGCGGATGGTCCTGAACCAGAGGGAGGGGGTGCACCGTTATGTAGTCCTGGAGGTGGAGGACGGGATGGCGAAGCAACACCATGTTGCCCCGGTGTATGCGGCGGCGGAGGTCCATGCATAGGAGTTTGTGGGGGGAGGTTTGTTTGCCAAGGGTAAGGTTGTGACATGTAGCCATGGGTTGGATCGGGCATTCCAGGGTATGGATACTGTATGAGCTGGTTTAATATTGTTGTGCCCCAAATGTAAAACATAAATGCATACGTAGTATGGATGTGGCCATGTCGCATGTATAGGAATGCCTGGGTGTTGGGGTTGACCATGCTGGGCATGCGACACACCGTGCGGAGGCATCTGGTGCTGTTGCGGATGCTGCTGGTGCTGGTGCTGGTGCTGCACCTGGACACCACCCAATCTGGGACTACTGGGGCCCAGCCCAGCACTATTTGGGGGACCGCCACGACCACTACCACCGTTGGTCATCTGACGCGAATACTGCGGTGATCGTGGGGCACTATTGCTTGAGGACGCACCAGCGCTCTGCGCGGGAGGTCCGCCTGGACGTGGATAGAAGGCATGCTGTTGAAGAGGCTGTTGGTTTGGGGGGATTCCGACGGGTCGCTGTGCCGGCGACCCTTCAGCGGTAACAGAGGGGGCGGTAGGAGATGGTGCGCTAGATGTGCCGGCACCATTCATAAAAAGGCTCTTGACATCAAGTTTCGGTTTGGAATTAGGCGTCGGAGAGGGAGATGCAGAGGTAGCGGGAGTATCAGGTTTGGAGAGAGGTTTGTTCACAGAGGCTTTAGGAGTGACCCCATTGGTAGCGGGAATGGAACCGAACGATTTAACGTTGGCAGCTTCAGAAGAAAGAGGGGGAGCCGACGCCGGACTGGAGGAGAGAGGCGCTTGTGGCTCCGCTATCGATCCAAATGACAACCCCGCGGCTAAGGGCAAGTTTAAGACAAGGAGCAAAAAAGATTAAGCTAAATATTACCCTGTTTCTGCGCGGGCTGGATGCTCCTTGGGACACTGACTCCATCGCGGAAGGCCGCACTGGAAGCGGGAAGACCACCGAGGCCAGATGGTCTGCGGGAGTGAGTCGGGGTGGATGGCTGAGTTGCATTTGCAGAGGATGGAGACTGAGAACGAGATGGGGAAGAGACGGCGGTGCTCAAAGGAGGACCTCTTGCCCAAGCAGACTTTGTAGGAGGCTGGGAAGTGGGAATCTTTGGTGCCGATGCAGTAAAAGACTTGCTCATTCTGCGCGATTAGGGCTGATTGTAGACGAGAGCAAAAGGATAAAATAAGAGAGACTCACGAACTGAGTGAAAGACCGATGTCTTTTGGAGGAAACTAGATGGCTTTTGAGGTGGAGGGATGGAGACTGAGAGCGTAAAGTCGTCGATTGCTCTCTGTGTTAAACGTGAAGCGTTGACCTGCCTGCAGGCAAAAAGGTCTTTCGCTGATAAGAGTCTAAAGAGATGAGTGGGGAGTACAATGAGAGTACCGAGAGTACTAGTGAAGTACTCGTCCAAGTTGTCTACGAGGACGAACAAGGAAAAGGAGTAATCCGGGCGCGGAACTCGAGTGGCAGTCGGGCTTTGAACAGACCGCCTACCACCAAAATTATGTAGACTACGACTGGAATCAGTCTCACATTATTGGATCTCTGGTCAGATGTGATCATGAACCTATGTGACTCTTACATCTCTGTCCCAACTGCACCTCACGCCAGTGGTACCATGATCTCGTATCGATGGTACCCTACGATCTGTATACTACTCGAGTTTTTACTTTTTATTATCAGCCGACGGTTCCTGGACAATGAGGCGGATCTGCCAGTGACTTCAAAGCCAGCCCTGTCATCCATTCTCCAGGGCTAGACCGACAATATGGCAGACCGCCGCATACAAATGTGCGTTACATATAAGATTTATCCGCAAATACAGTATCCCATGGTCCCTTTTCGTTGTGGCAACGTATCGCCTTGGTCGTAGGCAGTGCAGAGCGCTTTCCAGGAGACATCAATACGTCTCCCAAAACACATCAGGCAACACCTCTCTCATGACTTCATTTTAAGCAAGCAATAAGCTCATGTCCAGCACATCGGACAAATCACACACCAGTCCAATGCTCAATAGCGTCTGGTTGCTGCCACTCTTCCAGACGGTTTACGCCGTCTCGTAATACCCATTTCTCCTCCCCATCTTCGAGCAAATCTGGTTCTTTATCCAGCCCCAGGATTTGGTTGCCGTCAACTTCGCGCCGTGCGAAAGCACCCAGGACATGGCGTCGGAGATGCGAGCTGAGATAGTCTCCCTCCGATGCAGAACGAAATGTCGGCGGCGTCGATGACAGCGGCATGCAAAAGAATACCTTTACGTGCGTCCAACGGTGAAAACAAAGCACCTTCAGAATCTTGATTCCACTCACAACGTTGTAGAAAGCATACGAATCGTCGAACTTCGTCTCCATATGATCATGGAATGCGCGGCATCGCCCGAGGGTCTTCTGCAGCGTGAGGAATACCGCCCGTGCCGTTTCACTACCCAGCCTGCCTGCAAAATTCTACGATCATGATCAACTCGCGTTACAGTTTCATGACGCAAGACCACGAACAACAGCAACGACCCCATCACTCTTTACCATGCCCTTGAGCTCCTCCCAGAACTCGAGAGCGTAAATATGCCCAGGGACACCTCCGCCCGAAAAGCAATCATGAACAATGTAGTCATATTTGCCTTGAGCAGCCGGGGAAGCATGGTCGTGCACCCATTCGCGAGCATCCGCGATATAGACTTGGTTTGGCTCTGGGAGGCTAAAATATCTTCGCGCATAGTCATACACTGCGGGATCGATCTCGACAATAGTTGTGTTGATTTGTTGTGCAATGAACGCTTCGGCAGCTATACCTACACCAAGGCCACTGAAAACTCGCAGTTAATGAACACAGTCAGGATTGCCCGTATCAGATCGATACTCACATCATCAAAGCACGCTCATCCTTAGCTTTCTCTCTCTTGACTAGTCGTGCAGCCTCTTGCACTACGAAGGTTGTATAGATACTGTCCCCTAACCCATTTCTGGACCCGGGAGCAACTTTATCGCCCACCCACCTTCCGCCCAGCAAGCTATGATCAGCTCGCAAGAAACGGAAACCTTCCTCAACATGCTCCCCGACAAGTATAAGCCCTGTGACGCTGTGCGTACTTGCCAGAACGCGAACCGTGGCCGGCGGTGCGGGAGTGAGAGATGCGCGTGAGGACGCTGTGCCGCGGGTATATGGAGGTCGGGGAGAAGAGTTTGGTGGGAGAGAGAACGACATAAGTGCTGCAATGACAGGCAGGAAGAAAGGAAGAGCGGCTTTGTACGAGCGGGACGGGACCCCTGGCTTAGCCTTTGACGGGGGTGCTGGAGCTGGCGAGAAAGCCGCACAGAGAGTGAGCAACCCGGCAATGGCTACGAACTACTATACGCGTGTCATTGCGCGGGATTTGCCAAAGCTTATTGACATGCGTACAATGTTTGAACTATGCACTTGTCCACCCAGAGGAAGGTGAGTCCACAGCCATTGCTCCAAGACCTTGAGACAGTTGAACGAGCCGAGTGCCCCAACTGCCTTCAAACTCATGGGTCCAGGCAAAAACCCAAACACGGGACTCTGTGGGGAAGGTGGCATCGGAACATACAGCCAAGTAATTAGACCAACGTACACTCCATCGCCTGACCAGCATAATCCCAACGCTCAGTGTGGGCAGTAAGACCGCCGCCTCTGCGCCTGCGGGACCGAGTACAGGGTTATTCCACTTAACAGACCATCTCCCTATACCATAACTTGCATACGGTGCATAAGCTAGCCAGCTGGCAAGCCCAAGCAGCGTAATGCGCTCTGAGGGCCCTGCTGGGTCGAGTGGAAAGGCGGCCGAGAGCAGACATGCTAGAAGCACAACTTTGGAGTGATTCACGGAGGTTACAGTACTGCCGTACAGTGGGTGCAATGCGAGTTGTGTCGCCAGCGAAGCAAAAGCTAGTGCCGCGACAAGTAACACTGACTTGATCAAGGGTATGGGAAAAGTGGCAGGCTCTTCTTCGTCGCCTGTCGTCGTCGGGCCTGCCTTGGATGCAGTCTTTGCTGTGCGACCCATTGCTGATACCACAGGCGCGGGATATCTGCTATGCTAGCTTGTTCACCGAGAGAAAGTAAAATTGACCTTGATGAGCTGCTGACAGGCTTGATTCTCACATTGCAACACAGCCACTATTGCCTCAAATAGGTAATTCGAAACTATGTACTTCGCATTCAAAAGGTCGAGTCTTGGAACGACACGAACAGTACCATTAATCCTGCCACAACGCATGAAGCCAAGCATACGCTTGCAAAGATGCCCACACTCGTAGCTTGCATGGCCCACACATAACATAGGATGCCCGCTCCCGCCAAAACGAACCCTACCACAGTCATGTATATACACAGCCCATTGAATCGCCGAAGTAGGTGCATAGGTGGCTCCTAAACAAAAATCGAGCTCTCGTGCATGGCAGATGCGCTAGCAGGACACACCTGTTTTCGATAGCCGACCCTTTGCATTGCAACGTGGGGATTAGTACTCCATATCTTCTGCTTCTCAGAATCCGTGGGACCACGTTTCCCTTTCGTCGCTTCGTTAACCCTGAATCGAACGAGCACAAATGAAGCCGTGAAGGACAACGTCGCTAACATGCGGATGCTCCATGAGCAAGGGTCAGCATTTCCAAAGGCCAAACGAACCCGCAAAGGAATGCAGGACTAAGGCACCCGTCAGTGCAGCGTTTGCAGCTCGCGCTACAGTACTGCCCAAGTCACCATTAGGAGTCGTAATGGAAAGTAGCTGCGCCTCTGTGGATGCAAAAAATGTAGTCTGGCACAAATTTGTAAACGATGAACATGGGGACATGGAAGTCTTACATACGATGACACTGATTAACTGCAGTCTGTCCATCCATGACCTTTCAAGATCCTGCTCCGCCTGCTTTCGCGCCTTGTCGTCCTCTTTGTCCTGGTCCTGTTGAGTTCCTAGACCCATTGTTAAATCATCGCAGTTTCGATGTTAAAAGATTGGTAAAAAACTGACGATGGGTTCTGCTTGGCCCTCGTTCATGGAGACCTTGCGTCGAGTAATCATCAGACAACACCGCCGTGGTTTTCGGGCTCTCCACAATGCCTGTCAGTGTCACATCGTGCCGGGCGTTAATCACTTGTGCCAGCAATACCAAGACTACGAACCTGCAGTCGTGAGTGGCAACATGAGTTGAAAGACTCACATTCTGCCTTTTAGCGCTGTGGCGCTAGCCAACTGTGCAATGTGCAAGGTGGAGTGATGAAGCCGCATTGCAAACCTGTCACATGTCACAGCCGTGACCTAAACGGGTGTGATGCTCAACCAAAAGGGTCATGAAATTGAGCATAAGTAGTAAATTTGCTACCTATTTGAAGCAAGTCCTCAAACGCCTGGCCATTACCGTAGGTTACAGAGGATAAGGGTTTCTGACTCTATATGCTTACTGTAAATTAAACTTACATAAAGCCACTGCCATTAGTTGCAACTTTAGGAAGGCGCCTATATTGCCATCTATAGGAGGAAACTAAAAGGTTACGCTATACTTACGACGACATACAACTTCTATCAATCGTGAGTCAACGATCGTCAGGTATAAACCTGGCGCGCTACAGATGGAAAGTTTTGATTATAATCATTAGACACGTCGGGTGGCAAACGTAATATTAGTGAAACATTTGAGACACAGGCTCTCCAACGATTGGAATTTGGGGTTACTACTGTAAACATCATCAAGGGAGTTTGTGCTCGATCAGCGTGCAAACAGACACATGTGGATGAAATTCCCCGATACAGTACTGATACGGTACTTACACCGATAACAAACATCTTTATATTTGTCACAAGATTAGACACTGGTACAATAGAGACATTACAGCAAGAGCCTATCTCATGGACCACCTGACAGAGCCAGAATCCTCGCAACAGCCTGTTCGGCCGAGGACATAAATGCTGCCTGAGGATTTCCAACAGGCATACCTGGCAATATTCCATCAGGATTTCCCTCACTGAGGCATAACTACATTTGCCTCACCGGGCCAAATTGATGCATCAACGACAAACAAGTTGTCAGTGCTCCAGACCTTGGCGTTCTCGTCCACAACGCTGGAATTTGAGTTGGTTCCTATGCTGCACGAACCAGTCCAGTGATTCTAGGCAACATTTGAACCAAAGGCGGGTGGTTAACAATATTGACGGCATAAGATACAAGACATTATACCGAGTTCATGGACGAGGGAGAATAGTTGTTCACTGAAAACCCATGTAAGTAAATCCATAAGTACCTCCGTAGAAAAGCGTGTACCATAGTCTGTGATCGTTGTCGTGTTATCCGGTGTGATTAGAGCTAGATCAGAAACTAGAATTCCAATCAGCCACGCTATTCAGGCTATTGCATGGAGGACACATACCAGAGTAAATATTGCTGATCACATCATTGAGACCTTGAATAAGGACTGTTTTGTCGTTGGGGTCGGTAAGCCAGGGATTTACTAAAGGGAGCGCTTTCAAAGTGGTGTCGATGCCTATGCGACCGCGTGAGGTGATTCCGGTTGACCTTTATGATTTATCAGATGAGGTTCCGCCCGAAGCTAGAAGAACACTATACAGGTAGATAGTGATCGTGAAAATCTGGCTGGAGTTAAAGGGAAGCGTGGTATCAACGGCGCCGGCGCCAGGGCGGACAGTTCCTTGCAGCTATCAATGACTTTCCCGTTGGCACAGCAACCAAAAGTAGCAGAGAATTGGGCTCACGTGGCGCTGGGCTTTATCAGGCCCGAGATAGACTCTCCAGAAGTTCAATCTTTGATGGATGGTGTCAGTGAAGGCGAAGACTTCGATAAACCGGATACCATACTTTGGTGATGCTCCTGCAAAGACCCCAGTGTGATCTTTCACGTATTGTGCGGCATCAGCTGGACGAGGGGCATCCCAAATGTTATTCTTGCAGTTATAGCACGAGCGTCGGTGATATGTCTAACAATGTAATTTCGACTGATTCTCACCCAATTGTCGTAAGAGTCAATACTCGGATGCTGGAATATCAAATTGATTGACGGATTATCGGCCACATTGTACCCTTCAATAACCCATCAGTTGCTGTTATTTGGGACGCCACTACTGTGCCCACTTACCGACAGGGAGGTTGATCCAATCGGATTGAGGTGGCATATCTGCAGCCCCTGAACTGCTCTGAACAATCTGCAGCATATCTGTAGGTCCAATACCCGATTGGAATAGAATACGAGGGCTCCCAAACGACCCAGCGGAAATGATGACACGCCCATTAGGATTGAGCGAGACCACGCCATTTGGTCCGATGGACGTGTCATTGGTCTTGACACCAGTAATCATTGAGCCGTTTCGGACGACGCTAGTGACCATCGTATTTTGTAGAAATTTGAAATTTGAACGCTGCAGCGACGTCTGAAAGTAAGTTTGAACAGGTCCCCACCGCATCCCGTTCTGGAACTGCATGCCAGTATGTTACCAGCAGAAAGGTGGATACTGTGTTAGCTCTGCTTACGTTCCAAGCGCTGTATCCGTAGATATGATCTTTTGAATTCGGATAGTCATTCACCGTTATATTAGTGTAGCCTTGTCCTTTGAGAAGTTGTGAAACCACGTCATGAGCCTGTTCGAGGTACCTTTTGCCATCCGGAGAGGGGATATCGGTACTAGGCAAGCGAGATTTAAGTTTCTCCGTGTATGTTCTCTGGTTTGCCCAGGTGCTTGGCCATCCATTCGCTGTGGAAAATTCATAATCGGTGGGGAACCAATAAAGCCTGATGGTGTCATTAATGACGGGAAGTAGACACAAGTATCGCTTCTCTTACCCGCCGTTGACAGAAGTTCCGCCACCGATCAAACAGCCAGCGAAAAATGTTATATCTACAGCATATCAGGCTGGTATCAGTGAGTCGGCAAGTAGTGAGCATGAATACCTTTGCACCACCAAAAAGTATCACCACTAAACTCTGATTCAAACAGTCCAGGCACATCGAAGCGTGTCAGCTGCCAGATAATATCCTTGAGCTACGCAGGTAATGGTATCCTGGTAACATACATTGGCACCAGGTGCACCAGGCCAAAAAACATCGCCGCCGGTCGCTAGAACCGATGGGCCACCACGTTCTGAGACAAGCTGTTGAATACCAAATATGTGATGCGACCGTTATGATTTACCGAGTAGCAATACTTTTTTTCCAGCTTCACTCAATCTATCAGCGGTGACTAGCCCCCCTGCTCCAGAGCCAACCTGTAAGACAGCGTATTCGGGGAGGTCCACATATCAAACCGCGACAGCACTCACGACAATGTAGTCAAAGAGTCCAACGGGATTTGTCGGCCCAGATGGGGGGTTGGGGGTTGGGGTGGACGTCGGCGACGTCGGCGATGATGTTGGTGTGGCAGCGGGCTGGCCGTTCACAAAATTGTTATACTCCGGATCATGAGCTCCCGTTACATTTTGTCCCCAGAAACCGACTGGTAAAAAGGGTTAGTTTTCACACCCAATGCATATCACAAGATACCAACAGTCAGTATGTTCTTGGAATGTGCTATTTGAGTCAGATGCTACGCCAGAGATGAGGACTACTGCTTTAACGTGTATGCATTAAGACCTACGAGTGACCACACCTATTGTACTGACGGCCCAGGCCCACACATTTACCGAATTTAGGTTTAGTGAACCGCCTAAACATAAATTCAAATTAGACAGGGACAAGAAGCAATGAGAAAAATCAACCTTGCCAGGAGGTGCAGTTCTGACACCTAAATACCCATTTCCAGTGGGTAGAATTGACGTGGCTCGAAGGCAGGGTGGTCAGCGTTGGACCCGTGTACCAGAGGGGCTGGACATAATCTCTGAACAGGTACAATCAGTGAACCATCAGGTGTGTGTTATGAATACACGAGAGGCATACGATGTAATCCGAGGTGATGAAATGATTGCGTTTCCGTTAGGCCAGGCGACTACCAACAGAGCTGATAGAACCACAGAAACTTTTCAATATATATGGTCCTTTTCCTTTGGATTACACAACTCACAGTTGAGCATAGCCCCTCCGAGGGAAAGGCCCACCCACTTGTTGGCTATCGGAACGATAATTTCACCAAGGAATTCAGTTGGGTTAGCACCAGACGCCGCCAACTGAGAGAAAAATAAGCATTGCGCCCAAGAGAAATGGACGGGTAGCTGACTGGCGGAAAAACTGCAGCATAGGTCACATTGTGAACAGGATCAGTGAATGCTTGGAAGTTGAATCCATTTTCTGAATCATAGAATGGAACACTTTGAGCAAGGACTGTGGAGATAGACCTCTGCATCAAACTTTCGCTGGCTTCAACCACTAGCGTACCTGGTGGGACCAGAAGTAGCAATGCATGGAGCAAGCGTCCAACTGCCATGATCAATTTTTTTGTGTGGAGGTAGCTTGAAAAAAAAGGCAGGAGCCATTATATATTATGCATAGCATAATAATTTCTCCCACATATACGATTTTCCGACCAATTGCCGCCTGTCTACACGCACGCATAACGCATGAGTCTCAAGACTAAGCCACCCCTCCCGTACACAACCAAAAAATTAAAGTGTAGACTTGTTAGCAAGCTCTCATTGAGTACATTCTGGCAAAATTTTCCCCAGTGCCACCCAGGTTGTTGTCAGAGACAAGATCGTTTTCGTGGGAGACATTATTCGTTTATACATATATTATACTTTATTACTAGGAACACCAAGCCTGACGGCCTCGAAGTTTCTTGAATCAATGTATCCTTGATTATTCCGGGCATCCACCGAGAGTCAAATTGATGTCCTACCTTCATCCTCCTGAACTCGAAGTCACAGCCTCGTGGACTTCTTCCCTAATATATAAATATGGATATCTTAAGTTTGGGCTATTGTCACTTCAACAACTTGTAAAGTTATGATGAAACGGAGAAAGTTCAAGAGTTTAGCGCTCACCTGTTCTGGCCGTGTTTCATCATCTGCAAGGAATAAACTCGGCATACTTCGGTGGCTCATGACACTAGCCTTGGATGTGTATCGTAGCCCTTTTGCAAGTCAGAATCGACTGTTATAGTAGTTCGGTACGGGTAATAATGCGCAATGCTGGTTTACAAACAGCCGGAGAAGACGAGACCTCTAAAGACTCCTACCATATTTTGTGATGGCGTGCAATTTTGGCGCTACCATCAGCGAGCCGTTCTAATCATGTCGAGTATTGTTGTACTTGTGGAGACTGACCGTGGAATTGTGTGGATGATCGTGCCCTCTTGATTTCGACTGAATTTACTGGTGCGTGTATTCGGCACTACGCTATGTCGTGTTGTCTTGTTTGTGGATGCCGTAGTACAGTAAACGACAAGCATGAAAGTCATTGGTCATGGGACGTCTGAGAGCCAGACTTAAGATAGCCAGCAAGATATGTTAAGACTGCTCCTGGGTCTCGGATGAAAAAATCATGGGACATCCAGGTTTCACCGGTATGATTTCAAGAACATAGACGCCGTGTTAGCGTCAATGTACAGAGCCACAACAATACTCGTCACGATACCGTGTTCTGGTAGCTCTTTAATTGGCTCCGGGCCGCATCCACTGCTTTTTTTGCCAAGTAGAATTCAGAAGACGAGTCGCATGCTTCCGGACGTCACGTTACCTCCGTATCTCTTTTCCATCCACTCGTATGCGTGCTCGTGACTAAATTCACACCGCCTCGTTTGCTATAAAACCAGTGAGTGGTGCTGTATACTATACCCTGTACGGCTCGCCGTCTGTGTTGCACCTCTGAGTATTTCGAGGATGGCTGCGCGAAATCTGTCGACTTGCATCTGGACACCACGGTGGCGAGATGGCATGATGCTAGACTCGAACACAGTGCTATACTGGCACGATTCGAAGATAGTCGTTCGATTGTGTACAACAAGCATAGCTAAGCTCTAAGACTGGTTCTAATCCAAGTCTTGTCAATTTAGGAGGGCAGTCTGCGTAACGGGCCGTTTAGTACTGAAGCGTTTCGATTGTTCGGACTATGGCCGTGACGCGTTGGACCTACTGTTCGTCTGTTTGGAGGGGTCCGTGACGCGTGACACCAAAAATGTTCGAACTCTCGGTATGTCGGCTGCGATATGCGAAAGGGACAATTAGCTAAATGTATCGCTGATATGCACTTCTGGGAGGAAATCGGTTCAAGGTACCTGAAATGCTAGAAGCCTTGCATACTTGGAGCCAGCCCACGCATTGACTGATCTAGTGGGGTATCGTGTTTGGAGCACATTGAATTGTCGGTACGGGTCGGTTCAGAAAAGAAAGCCACCGTTCTACGTACTGGAGTGCAAAGGTACATACGTGAGTATACATATACGGTTCCAACGTTAAATTGCTTGCTTTCCCTACACCGGCAAGGTTTTGTGCGCCGCCTAAAAACCAAGGGCATGCCCTCTAGTGAGTCAATGATTTCCTCCTCCTATCAAGGTGCTGGTCATCGCTTTCTCATGTCCCTTCCTCAATTTGCTTTAATAGGCATAAATTAACTCTTTGATGTGGTCTCTTACCTGCTTCGAGTTCTCGGGCGGTGCTTCTGATGAGCTGCAATGTCACTGCTTCTTGCATGCTGCTTTCTGACTCAAGAAGCATGTCGTATGGACGGACGCTCGTCAAAGATCCGACCGTGCAAGACCAAGGTTGCAGTCGTCGTCAAATCTTCTAGCGGGTGTCAATAATCTGCACATGCAGATGAGTCTGAGCGCGAACATGTAGACCTTGGCTTTTTGGTAGATATGCCCAGTATTGGCCGACCAAGTGCAAACCAAGTGTTCCAAGAGTAACACTTTGATTTCTTCCTCAAGATATACCCGCAGCAGTGCATATTTGTCACATGGCCTCAAGTTGGAAGCTTTTAGCTGATTGCAAGATAACTCAACCTCTCTTTGGTCACACCTTGATGCTCGTGAGCTGGAGGCTTCTGCTTCACCCCGATTGGGCGAGTCATGTTGTTTTGACACAATGAGGCACACCCAGCTGCCCAATTGTTGATGACCGGGGTGGCACTGCTGTGATGCCTGGTTTCCGATGTGATCTGGCAATTCAAATTCATTGTTGGCTGGGTCTTGACCCATTGCATCTGTTGCATGGTGGTCAACGTCTTTTCACGCTGCTGGGTACTTATGCATTGTGATTCATTTGCGCCACGAGAAATCCGCCCCTTGGCTTCCTGCACTATTAATGAACCAGTAAAAAGAGTCTATTACTGTAAGTCAGCTAGGGCGATAATGCCCTACCGCTGAATTGTGAGGTTCAAACGTACAAATTGTCTCTTTAATTTCGGCTGCTATTATCTGCGCCACTGGTGATACGCCCAAAGGGGGATGATCTACATGAATGTTCTAAAGGCTATAGTGGACAAGTATGTGTCGTAGAGTCGTGAATGGTCAAAGCTAATCGTGGAGGCATGCAATGGACGCAAAGTCTGCAACTAGAAATGTGTCGAAGTTGGGTTAGATGGTTCTTGAATAAGTAGTTATGTCAAGGGGGCAGTGAAAGAATCATGATTGGGCATTAAGAAATTGTAAGTCTATGCGTGATGATCTGGTGAACTTGGCGGGCCCCATCTCTTGTATACCGGGTCGTCAGGACGTGTGTCGGGGTGTATCTGAAGTTTACCCTCCCAAAGTGCAGCAGATGACCGTGAGGGGTCTGTGTTAGAAGGGTCCGATAGAGATCCAGGGTTTGGAGACCATCCTGCTCCTACAGATGAGGCGACTAGGGAAGGGACCATCGTCAACAAGGATGGCCTACATTTCAAGTATCATGTCTTTAGTATACGTCCACAGATGAAGGTGCAGAACACTTACAACTGAACGCCAGCCTCCTGTAGACGTGCTGATCGGCTTTTGCCGACAAATGAGGAGGAGCGTAACCGACCACCTCGCACATTGGCAAAAGTCGTGAGGTTGTCGCGAACAAGGTTGATTGCAGGGTTCCAGTTGCCACGTTCCGCGTTGACAGTTGGTAATACAGGCACGTCGGGATCTGCCATGAGATGGCATTTGACAAACATACGCTGCACAGGCTCATCTGGGATTAATCGCAGAAGGTAACCGATTGGGATCGACATGAAGCCAAGGGCTAAAGAGATGCCCCATTCCCTACCGCCGACCTTAACAACCTGAAATGCAGAGCCACCAACCAAAACAATAATAATTTGGGCACCAATTTCTGATAAGTAGAGCAGTCAAGTTGGCTCCTACGACATGATAGTTTGCAAACATACCTATTAAAGTGATGCCCATGAAATACCAATTTCGTGTTATCCCTTCAAAAACATTCCGCGTATTATCAATACTTCGACAGTTGATGGAATTAAAGATCTGGCAGAAAACGAAGATGTTAAATACGAGGGTCTGTAAAGTATTGTCATGTTGAAGTTGGACCGCCTGGTTCGTCTCGGGGTGGTATCCGAAGATTGCGTTACCAGCGAAATGGAATATGAGAATGACGGCAGTCTGGTACAATGACTGTCCAAGAATCTGTTTCCGCATGGAGACACTGAACAGAGGTGCGTATTTTTCATCCGGTTTCCGGTTTAAGAGCACCGGCGATGCGGGGTCTGTGGCTAAAGCGAGAGCGGCAAACGTATCCATGATGAGGTTAATCCACAGGAGTTGTACGGCCGATAGGACTGAGGTCTCGCTGCTCGATGCCACAGAAGTGACAAAAGTGATGATGACAGCTGCAATGTTAACCGATACTTGGAACTGCAAAAATTTACGGACTGCATCGTTGACACAACGCCCCCACATGATGGCCCTGACGATAGACGAGAAGTTGTCGTCCATGAGGATGATGTCAGAGGCCTCTTTCGCGACTTCTGTACCAGCGATACCCATTGAGAAGCCCACATGTGCTGTCTTCAGAGCTGGCCCATCGTTTGTGCCATCTCCGGTCACACCAACAGTCTGACCAAGATGTTTCAACTTTTCCACGAGAATCTTCTTATCCTCAGGGGAGCTGCGAGCCAGCACCTGCAAACGTGGAACAACCTCTAGCATGTCGGGAGCGCTTAGTTTTCGGAAGACTGGCCCTTCCATGATGATGCCTCCGGCTGTGTAAATGCCACACTGAATGGCGATGGACCGTGCAGTAAGAACATTATCACCAGTACACATTTTGACCGTGACTCCCGCCTTGTGGCAGCTTGCTACGGCATCACGTACACCTTCTCGAAGTGGATCTTCAATTCCCGCAATTGCGATGAGTGTTAAATCTTGGGCCAGCTCGGACCATGGTAGCTCCGCCTCTTCAGAACTTCCGTGTGAAGGCCATGAGTCGAACTCGCGATAGCACAAAGCAATCGTCCTAAGGCTCTGGTTCGCATAAAAAATTATGGTGCGAGACATATTATCTCTGGCCAGGTCATCAATTGAGCTAGTCTGGACCACGTCCTTGTCGTTTGTCGATGAGGACAGGTCGCTGGCCGATCGTACTACGACGTGACTCGTACAATGTTTCGTCAAAATCTCACTGGCGCCCTTCAGATACATTCTCCATTTATCGTCACCAACGCGGACGACAACCCCCATGGCCTTACGTTCGCTGGAAAACGGAATCATCTGAACGACCTGAGCACGCTCCCTGGTGTGCTTATAATTCTCCCAGCCAAGATTCTGCGCCAAACGCAATAGAGCTGTTTCTGTCTTGGATCCAACAAATTCGACCTTCCCTGTCTCGGAATTAGGATCCTCAAAGGCCGTCGAGTTTATGGCAATAGCCTCATTAAACAACTTCTGCAATGGGGAATCCAAAACAGAGTTGAGCGCTGTTTGATCGATAGAGAAGTCTTGGGCATGTCTTCGCTCGCACTCATTCTGCTCTTGGGCGTTCGTCCTCGCCCTATTCTCGTTGAGCCGATGAACAAACTTGCAGTGGACGCCGACGGAACCTGCGACTACAGACATGACATTCTGCGTAAGGGTTCCGGTCTTGTCAGTGCAGATCACAGACGCGTTCGCCATGGTCTCGCAAGATCCCAGAACGCGTACAAGCAATTTCTCTTTCGTCATACGTTTAGTCGCAAAAGCTAGGGCCAGCGTCACAGCGAGAGGGAGTCCTAAGTAAGAAATAGAAATCAGTTAAGCGTAATGTAGTCGTAAGAGAAATTCACCTTCAGGCACAGCGACGACGATTAAGGTCACCGAAATGATAAGAATCTGGACGAAAGACATGGCCTTTTGGGTCGCAGACCTGTTCAAACTCAGAATTTTGTGAAAGTCGAACATTTGCAGAGGACGAACCGGTTAGGATCGCTGCCTAACTGAACGAAGAACTTAATCATTAACGCGGCGAAGAGGATCAATCCCGCTGCAGTCCCGAGTTTGGCAATCAGTTCTGCGAGATCATTGAGCTTGAGTTGCAGAGGGGTATGCTCGGTGTCTCCTCTGAGAGCTGTGGTATAATATCAGCTTTTGGCTGCATCCAACTCGAGCAATGCATTTAGTTACCCATCATAATCCGACCGTTAAAGCTTTTGGTTCCCACGGCTATGACCACATATACGCCGACCCCCTCAATAACCTTGCTCCCACTCACGATGAAGCAATCCTTTTTGGACTTTTCTCCGCGTTCCTTCTCGTCCATACATTCCTGGTAAGGTGCTTTGCGGATAGCATCCGATTCACCAGTTGCGCCTGACTCGTCACATCGCACGTTATATCCTCGCAAGAACACGCCATCGCAAGGAACTATTTCTCCGGGCTCAAGGAGTGCAATGTCCCCCACCAGCACATCCTGCAAGAAAAAAAAAAAAGAGATAAAATTACGAGATACCAAGAGGTGCCAAAAAACGAACCTTTATATTGATGATCATTTCGTCACCATGGCGAATGACCTTGACCCCACGGTCCTCTTTCTTCTCGTTAAGTTTCTGAAACTGGCGCTCTTTCTGCCAATCGTTCAAGCTACCCACGACAACAACGATAACGATAGCAATCATAATGGCTACGCCTTCGACCCAATCAACTTGGGGAAGATTGCACCGCTGCGTTGGGTCGCTTCCACACTGCACCGTCTGTGGGGGTGTACCAAAATCTTGGAACAGTCCAAGAGCAAGAGACACCACTGCCGCAATAGAGAGCAGTACCTGCAGAAAATAATGAATCTCGGGAAGCGCCATTGAAGTTGTTGATGATACACACCAAGACTTTATCTTTGAACGCTAGCCACATTAACAAAAGCAAAGACTTTGATCGTCGAGCTGGGAGTACGTTGACCCCGTAAACGCGTTTACGATCTTCCAAAGTAGCCATCGAAGGATCACGTAAGGGGAGCTTGGGATGGGTAGCCCCTTCTCCTTCTCCATCCCCATCCCCATTGCCACCCCCGCCACCATCGTCAATTACATACCTCGCCTTGGAACCCGAACCCAACGACCACGGAGACAGACCGATGTCTGAGTTTGTACCCAGGCCCTTGATCAAGCCATCGACGCCACGCAGCTCTGTCAAAGAGTTCAGACTTTTTGGATCCACTAATGAAGCGAGCTGCAAAGGATTAAAGTCAAAGGGATTCGGATCCATGTCCTCTTCAGGAATAGGCTCTATATCGGTGATTTTGGGTGACCCTTTTCTTTCGTCGCCTTTCCCCCCTTCTAAATTGTCAACTGTTCTCGTTTCTGTGCTGTCGCGCTGCGGTCTCGAATTTTGCTTGGTTTCATGAGCCTGCACAGACATAGTTTCAACTGCTGTCATCGTAGGGCTGGCAGTCGTATTCATGGAAGCACGGTCGCCCTTAGAACTGCTTCCAACTGGCGTGAGTGGTAGATATTGACTAGAATCTAGCTCAGTTCCCTCTGCACTATCATCACCAGAAGTGGTATGAGATGCACTACTTCCTCGCCGCCGATGCTGGCGTGCCGCATCTGGGCTCAGCATGTGGAGTGAAGTGAGGCCAGAACCAGGATGATTGTCTCTTAGAGATATAGTGGTTGGTTGCTGGAAATGGACTGACGAATGAGAGGACAGCGTTGGCGAAGGGGGAGCCGTGCCAATTGATCCTTGGTCAGAGGCAGAAGGTGACGAAGGGGGAGGTGTAGAAGGCCGCAGAATAGGTGGAAGAATGGGGCTTAATAACGTGGGGTCTGCCTTGGGCTCTGAGGGAGATCTAGTATGAAGGGGAACTCCACGCGGCGACATTGGGCTGTCGCCAATGAAAAAGGAGGGGGGGGACTGGGGTGGGGTGAGTGAATTATCCGTCGCATTTTGTAGTTGGCTTGTCTGCTCGTGCTCCAAGTCTGAGTTCAGGTTACTCGTTGAAATCGTAATAGAGATTTCCGGAATCGCTGGACGTTTCGTAGTAGAGGAGGAGGCCTCCGTTCCAGACGCCATAGCTCTCCTTCAATCAGTAGAGACGAAGTTTTAAAACAAGGGAGCTGTCCCTGGGTCGTACAGCCTCGAGCTCAGAACCGGTGGCACGTGACATGCTGTGTCTCGCCTGCAATTCACCGTGCACTGCCTTTTATTTAAATAACTTAGTGTACAAAGAGCAAATGGATAAACCACTTAGAAAACACGCTTCAATCGACGGGCCGACACGCAGTATTCATGCATGTCGGCTCCACTGTCTCATTGGAGAGATTGATTTACATACGCCTACATTCACTACAATTGAACTTGGCGACAAAAGACCAACCACCCTAGAATGCTCATGCCACTGTTCTTTACTTCAAATGGCGACTGAATCATCACTGCGTCCTTGTAGGGGGGGACGCCGTAGCTGTCCACCCCCCCCTAAATGAGTTAAGGGCAGCGATCGTACCAAATACCCCTACCCATGCCTATAAATCAAGAACGAGATTGCAACGTGCCAGTATCGTGGTCAGGGATGAGATCCAAACGGTCCAGGATTGAGACACGGTACGAGTATAGTGTTGAAATGACGGATAAACACAGCACAGAGCCAGGAGATGTAGACGGAAATAGCATAGTGATACCAGGAAACCAAGGTACACATGCACGCAAAACCCAGTGAGACGATAACCATAAGAGGGAGTAAGAGGAATTCAGTGCAGTGAATCAGTTAGAGGTTTCCAGATCGGAATAGTTATGTCAAGAGAGGGGAGGCATCACCCGGACAGATCCATGCAAGGTAAGCACAGCAAATAGATGTGCCAGGTCCAAGGCCACGTCGAGTCATGTGAAAGAGCAGACGTTGACTGAATCAGCAGCCTTCAAAGAAAGAATATATGTCCTAGCTACACGAACCTCATTGGTGAACAGCCCGTTCTGAAGGGACCTTGGGAATGGATAGCATCGTCAGCCATTACGTGTCAAAAAATGCTTGTGTAAATCATCGCAGCACAATGTCGTAAGAAGCACGCAATTGTGTACAGCCTCGCGCCAAGCGATAAAAGCGTCGGAACAATTTTACGTCCCGCATTTGGACTTTGGCTTTCGGAGCGCAATACTAAAACCGGGGTTAAGAAGAAAGACTCACCAATGAAGAGTAAGCGGTAAATAGCCAACATTGACCATAAACTCATTCCATATGGCGTTCTTTCTCTGGGCGACTTCTATGTGCTCAAGGGATGTCAATGAAGCTTCGCCATCCCCGGTCGCTTTACTTGAATCTCTTCTCAGAGCGCGCTCCCTAAGCTTGAGTAATTTCCAATCTTCTCTGAGGTGCAAAAATTGCAGCACCACGTAAGCAGCCCAAGCGCGACAACTCCACACTGCGATTTTCGCGTTTGCGGAAGGCGAGGGGGAGAATCGAGATGGAAGGATGGAATGTGAAGTAAAATAATAAAGATGCTCCAATGGGTAGTAGATTAGCATCGACAACCCTTGCAGCCGCTCGATGGTTTGGAGATATTTGGTTGGGGGGGGGTTTCGCTCGAGAGCAATTAACCACTGTGCTATGGGTAGAAGACCTGGGTGCATTGCCTAACGAATCAGACAAGGGGAGAAGGTCGTGAAATGTAGCACAAACCCCATGTTCTCCAAAGCATACGGGAGTCGCCGATAAGACTCCCGAGGCCGGCCCATTTTTCGGCTCCAACACTCTTTGGTGCATCTCTGAAACCTGCACGGTATTGAATATGTGCCCTAAGCTCAAGGATGGGAATAATCAATTTGACAAGGTATTGAACCACCTGCAAAAGTGTGTCAGAATAATCCCACTCTGAGACCAATACAACTCACCATGAAGAGTTTGCTATCACAAACAATGGCCATGTTCAAAATGAACAAATCATCATGATATGGAGTACTGCCATATACTCAACTCGCTGCCACTCCAGGTGCTCAAATACCTGACAACATGATCAAGGGTCTGCGACTCAGGAACAAGTGCGAACACTCCGAGCACGCTGTCATTCAGCTTGGTCAAAGTGAAAGGTCGCGAAGGCAAAGGCATTGTTGTCGTTTCTTGATGAAAAGACGCAAAAAAAAACGAACCTGTCTCCGAAGGCATTTACACGAGCCTGCGAAAAAGACCACGCGGCATTTCACACTCCGCATAAGTGCTTATATAAGGCCGGCTGGTGCAGGAAATTTTCTCTTGAACAACCACGAGTGAGCATCGGTCCACTTCTTGCACACGCAGACCAAGCTGACAGTCTTTTCAGGAACATCAAAGTTCGGGCCTGGAGGTTTGTTCCCTGTCCGCGTTCCCGTTCTCAAGAACGACGCCTTAAAAAGCCTCCAACCAACGCGGTGGGGTGTTTTCTTCCTTTCTTGTCTAGTATCTGTTTGACCTTGGCTAAGTTTGCACGAGGCGTGCGCTCCTGGAGCGGTGCGCCCATGATGGCTGCTAGACATTGGAAAGATTCTGGTAGGGAAGGGGAGAAACCTACATCATTGTTTCCCATTTCATACAGAAGGCACGTCTGGCATGCTTTGTAACTTGGATCTTCTTGGCAATATCATTGTATTCAGTTTGTTGGACATGCATCATCTGCGCGAAGTTTCTTTGAATGCATTTGCGCTATTGTGGGAGACCGTCCACCACTATGCGCCACTTTTATCACTGTCTAGTCTGAAGAGGAGTGTGCTGTGCGGAAGCCAAGCATCCCTTTAGGTCTCGTTCACGTTTCCACATCTTCTGCGTCTGAGTGGTTCGATGACAGCCTTCAGATGCATCGCCATTGCCATAAATATGTTCGTCTCTTTATCCCATCAGTCGAAGAAACGTTCTGTGGCCACTTCAGGCTTTTCGAGCATCGTTTCCGGTATGCTGAGGAATGTGCTACATGCATGTCTTGATGGTGCTGCCAATTCGATATGTCCAAAGTTTGCCAAGATCGAGCATGCTGCTCTCTTCAAACTGAAATCGTTTTCAAATGTATGTCTCAGATATCCTGACCATGATAGGCAGAAACTTCACTCATCTATGTTTTGTAACACCCTTGTTTGTTTCCAGCAACAACAAACGGAGGTAGAATTTATGTAAAGCCCCGATTCAATGCCAGGCACAGCATCTTTCTCGATGCATCAGGTTCTAATCATATTTTGCGGAAGAGTTTTAGTGCATCAGAGTAGTCAATCTGCTGGTAGTGGAGACGTCCCAAAGAGCGTCGGGCCGCCGAGGCCGCTGTCACTCCCTCACTGAAGTACCATCTGACATTGGTGTCCGGGGAAAGGTCGGCTTCTGGGTTCAACTCGCGGGTGAAAATCGGACGCAGAACTTGAGCTTGAATATTGATCCAGACTGTATGGCTGAGTGTGTGCTGTCTCTTCGATCTTTTCAGCGACTGGCCAGAGTCGGAATAAATATATAATGCTGCTTGAGGATCCATTCGACAAAAGCATATTCTTTGCACATTGCGTTTTGCTGTTATGAATTGTCGGTTGACACAAGCTCTTACTGTCGTTGCCGTGTCTGCCACCTTTGTTCTTTCACAGTCCCCCGTTTGGGGACAGTGTGGTAGGCAGGATTGACACCTCTTCTCCTGTTTGATTGCTGAGACTCTACACAGGAGGAACTAGCTGGACAGGTAATATCACACAATTGTTTATAGGAACCATCCTCAAGTCTGCCTTGCATCGACAGGACCTACTTTTTGTGTTTCGGGTTCCATTTGTGTCGCCTCAAATTCCTACTATTCTCAGTGCATCCCCGTAAGCAGCGAGCGCGTATCCCTGTGGATTGCTCGCTAACATGATTTTTCAGAGCTCAAGCACTGCACCTGTCAACTCTAGCTCCACCCCCACTTCCAGCTTCACATGTGGCGCAACTGGTACCTCGACAGCATCCGCACCAGTTGGTGCGGGGACTGTTTCAGGTCTGAACAATGTTGCTAGGGCCGCTGGCAAGCTTTACTTCGGCTCCGCGACTGACAACCCAGGTAGGATACTCGATCCTCTTCTTCCTCGCTAACCTTTGTGCTTGTGTATTTCACAGAATTCATCGATGCAGCTTACCTCAAAATCCTTAATGATTCTAATGAATTTGGTCAGATCACACCTGGAAACAGCATGAAATGGGTCTGTGTTTACCCATGAACTAGTATACGTATCTAGATCGCACTTACAGCTATCTGCAGGATGCCACTGAACCGAGTCAAGGCACCTTCACGTTTACTCAAGGTGACGCAGTCTTGAACCAGGCCAAAGCCAATTGTCAGATTGTCAGAGGCCATAATTTGGGTTAAGTTAGCCTTAATGGTGATCTTTATCGTGGACACTAATCTTGCGTGATTTAGTTTGGCATAACCAGCTCCCATCCTGGTTCAGTCACTCTTTTGACGGCGATATTTTGCGAAATTAAAAACTGCACAGGGTCACTGGAGGTTCTTGGACACGTGAGACCTTGACCACAGTAATACAAAACCACATCAGTGGCGTAGCAGGCCATTACAAGGGAGAGGTCTATGCCTGGGGTAGGATACGAGCCACCTCCTGCATTGTTACACATTGATGTTTTTTCAGACGTCGTTAATGAACCGTTCAATGATAACGGTTGGCATTTGTTACCACTGATTACATTGAAGTAGGCGTTAACCCAGTCACACTGAACAGGCACATTCCGTTCCGATGTGTTCTACAACATGATAGGCGAGTCCTACATAGCCATTGCACTCCATGCAGCCCGTGGAGCGGATCCCAACGCTAAACTTTACATCAACGGTATATTTCCCTCTATTTGTGTGAGAAAGACGCGCACTTCTGAATAACGAGTCGCATAGACTACAATATTGAGGGTCCGGGGAACAAATCAACTGCCATGATCCAGCTTGTCAAAAGTCTTCAGGCCGCTGGCGTCCCAATTGACGGAATCGGTGTCCAAGGCCGTGCGCACAACTCCTCTGTCCACCCTTCTAACAATCAGACTGACATGTATTAGACTTCATTGTGGGTGAACTACCCAGTGGTATCGAATCGAATCTCGCCGCGTTCGCGGCACTTGGAGTCGAAGTGGCGATCACTGAGCTTGATATCAGTGAATCATAGTTAAATTATCTCGGGTCCAACGTGAAGCTGACAATCGTGTCACAGGAATGTATGCTTATGCTTAAGCTTTTTGACAAAGAAACCCTAACGGCCCCTTCATCAATGGTCATTTAGGACCCTCCCGACTACCATCGCCCTCCTAGCTCAACAGCAAAAAGACTACCAGACTGTCGTTAGCGCTTGTAAAGCTGTCCCAAAATGTATTGGAGTGTAAGTGATTTTTTCTGCAGATGAGCGTGGGGTTGAATGGCTCGTAGAACTGTGTGGGATTACACCGATAAGGTACGGTCCAGACACTCTTCAAAGGTAAGGCATTTGAATTTTTGATACAAGTATTCGTGGATTCCGAGCACCTTCAGCGGACAAGGCGCCGCATGCCCTTGGGATACGAACCTCCTCATCAAGGTAAGACCCATATTTTCTCGTGAGTGTTCCTTTTGCTTGTAAAGCTCAGTTTCTTCCATAGCCAGCATATGGCGGTATTGTTAATGGTTTTTAAACCTTTAAAACCATTTATGAACCATCGTGTCAAGGAAGAAACTGTAGGATAAGCTCCGGCCTGGCTTCATTTCTGTGAATTACGGACGCTAGTAGTGTAAATATATTAGGGAGTTTTTTTGGATACGGTAACATGTAGGTCTACGTAGTATCTAGGGAGGACAAATATGTCATTTGACTTACTGCAGAGTCGCCGATGAACAGTATTGTTGGATCCGCTCTGGATCTGACGGTCAGGGGAAAACCTCTGACTTATTCTTTCCCTCTATTCCCTCTTCTGATTTCTTGCATTGTTTCCATCCCATCTCTCTCTTCCCCGACACTCTTGTAATCTTCTATAGTTAACTACTTCCCTCTCTGCACCTTGTTTATGTCATCTGAGTAGTAGCTATACAGTTTGACTAGCCTCAGTACCCATGCTTCACATGTGGTTAATGCATTGTGTCTGAGTACATCAAACACATCTGGGTAAATGAAATTTCCTGACTGAGAAAACCTTCTTGAGTATTCAGTTTCTAGGATGAGGAAATTCAATGTTTCTTGAAAGATTCGCTAAGATTTTCAGGTCATAGTTTCTATAATCTTTAAAGGGTTTCTCAAAGCCAAAATAGACAAAACAATAAATTTTCAACCAATTTCCTAACTTATGGAAATCTTGAAGAAATGTGGAATATCTATACAATTTCTAGTGGATTTTTCAACTAGGAAAATTTTACCATGTCTCTAGTGTGGTCATGCCTTTCAGTCTCACCAATGGCCCCTTGGTTTTTCAATGTTTCATAAATGTGTTATGATGTTAGATCCCCATTCCACCTCAGATCTTGGTGTACCTCAGGACTTTGCAACACCATACCTCAGGCCTCTGGCCTTGGCATACTTTGGACTCCTATCATAAACCAGTTTATTCCACCATAATGCTGAGCACCTAAATGGAACCATTTCCTCAGTTGTCTCATCAGATGACCAACATCTTTTCATACTCTGAGCTGAGCCATCATCTCCATCATCTTCAATGTGCCTCACTTCCCATCACTCATACATCCACTCCATCACTCCCCATGCAGATGCTGCCAATCATTTGGGCTCCACCACCCACCCACATTAGGCAACAATCTGGCAGAACTAGCACAGGTAGCATGGACTAGGAAAGCATTGATTCCCATGAACTCTTCTTCAATCCCAATTCAGGACAAGTTGAGTTACCAGTGCATTATGTTATGACAACGATACGATTCTACCTATCTACCAACGCGTTTACACTCTCACTATACCCCATTGCCAGCGATACAATGAGTTCAGCGAGTCCCACCGAGTCCATCACACATTCCCACAACTCCACCGAGTCACGTGCCCACCCGGCACACAAGACATTGCATACCAAGTCGAGCCCCGTTATCAGGGGAACACCAATCAACACCCAAGTCGAGCCCTGCACCAGGGGAGCACAAGCCATTATCCAAGGACCTCAGGCCAGGGGTCGACGAGTAGTTCGAGGGGCGTGTGCACACAAGGAGGTGCAACACCATGTTTCTTTTCTTTCTTTATTATCTCTCAACCCCATGACACTGACTCCCCCTGAATGCCTCACATGTAATACCAAGTCATGTACGCGCTGCGCGCGTAGGTAGTACCCCGCGGATCTGCGAGCCACACCACACATGATCGCGTGGACCTGTTAGTGTCTCACATCAATGCCCATAGCTACACTCCCACTCCACTTCTCTCCTTATCAATTTCCGATTCACAGCAGTCTCACTAGCTTACGCTTGTATAAATACGTCGTCTGGTACGAACCATATCATCATCACTTTTGCTGGTCAACGCTTGCGCTCGAGTCAACGCGCAGACGATCCCTGAGTCCCGTACTACGTATCTACAAGCTACAGTTACTACATCTCTTGTATCTCACAATACTCTTCATTCCTATCATCTCTCACATACTACACGTCACCTACCCCCACCGCGGCTGCTTGGTCACTCAACAACACATCAACACCCCTAGCCAGCCCCCGGGTACACAGCACCG
Source organism: Ramaria cf. rubripermanens (assembly GCA_003316465.1). NCBI lineage: Eukaryota > Fungi > Basidiomycota > Agaricomycetes > Gomphales > Gomphaceae > Ramaria > Ramaria cf. rubripermanens. The sequence continues at coordinate 5,140 of QFFB01003010.1, read as the reverse complement.
ACATATCGACTCTGCCAGAGAGCTGACGGACGGTTGACTGACACGCCACTAGCCAGGCATCGCATACCCCTTTTAATAGACTCATAATCACACATTACATCTCCAATGCATGTGAGACAAGCAAAGCATGGAGATTGAGATATTGGAAAGTAGCATCAGCTCCCCATATGACCCCTATCACTTTGACTACTCCTAACATCCTCCTTGACCATCCAATCCTACACCACCTCCTTTGATTAGATCAGCTGGTCAGGCATTGCCTCAGGGGCTGTACACTTGGAGTATGGAGTGTGGTCCAGATTGTCAGTTGGTTCAGGGTTAAGTGAAGACTCATTACTATTCCCTTTGACTCATCCTTGTTCATTGTGACTCATTCTTGTTCTTCATGACTCATTATTACTCCCATGACTCACTATTGTTCTCTCTGACTCATTGTTATCCCCCTATGACTCATTGTTGAGCATTGTGACTCATTTCCCCCTTTCTGTACCATACTTGACTCATCATTCTGACTCATTCTGACTCACTGTGAGGGCAACCCAAGTAGACACTCTACATACATTCAAGCGGTGCACTGGTGAAGGGGGAATCCTAAGTCATATACAACTACATACAATGCAAGGGCATACCTGGTGAAGGGGGATATTATGACTGCTGTTTTCCACATTGTGAGTTCAGTGAATTATGTCAATCTCCCCAGTACCCTTCCATCATGCTGATGTTGGTAAGGCCTCTGCAGTCTATCCCACTCCTATTCACTGGTCACTGAACATGATCTTCACCATCATGCCACAATACTTTGTCCTCATTTCACATCATTCACATCCACCCTGCAGGGTGCAGGGCCACCAAGTGAGGGCAGAAGTCTGGTTGAGCTGATGGGTTTCACTAATAGATCACATCAGCCGCCTTGCCCCATGAAGGTGTAGTTCAACCCTTACTCCATGCCCTAGCACATGCTATGACTCTACAGTATTCTAGCCTCTCTCTATACATCCCCCCCTGCATTTGCTTTTTACTATAAGTACTGCTATTCCGCCTGTATAACTCTCTAGTTCAATTATCATACATCTACCTTATTATTTGACTCCTCACTAGTAGAAAAAACCTTAGTACAACACTCCACTGCCTCATCAGTAGTTGTGTCTATTGGTGAGCTCAAACCTTTGATCTTATTCGCTATGCCCCCTTAGGGGCATCGCCGAGACCGCTATTCGCAGCACTTTGCAGGAGTGTTTGGATCAGCAAAAGGAACACCTAAACTGGGGTAACCTTTCCTTGAGGACATGTGTGATTCATTGCATACTACTCTTGGGTTATCTGCTATGACTGTAGGCCCATGTCAGAACTACACTGGTGTTATATCTTTACTCTGAAATATTATCTTGACAGGGGAATCCTAAGAGAAAACTCTAAGGATCATCCTTGCCCACTAGCTAACAGCTATATACTTTGGGCATCACAACTCCGTACCTCTGAAGCCCAAATCACATAAGCAACAGGGCTGCTGAACTACATACAGGGCCAGGGAGTTGTTCAGAAGCTGCCAAGGGACAGATCTGCACAGTTCTGGAACAAGAGGCCCATTGCTGAAGTGGCACTTGGTGGGGTTGACTTCAGAAGGGCTGTGTACACTTTGCATGCACTTTGCAAGGCTTTGCAGGGTGTGGGAATGTTTGCATGGAGTAGAACCTAGGGTGCAAGAACTTTGCAAGGACTTTGCAAGACTTTGCAAGACTTTGCAGGAGTTCCCCTCACATCCACTTCAGCAAGGCTGCAAATACTTTGCATGCACTTCACAGGACTTCACAGGGTGTGGGAATGTTCACATGGAGTGGAATGTAGGGTTTGAAGGTTTCACAAGGAGTTATAAAGGATTTTGCAAGCTGCACAGAGGTTACCCTTACAGTGCCCACCCAGCACATGAGGCATATATTTTGCATACTGAGTTGAGCCCCATCATCAGGGGAACATTAACCAATATCCAAGTTGAGCCCCACCACCAGGGAGCATAAGCCACCATCCAAGGACCTCAGGCCAGGGGTTGACATGAGTTCAAGGGGCGTGTGCATACAAGTAGATGCAATGCTGTGTTTCTTTCTTTTTCTTATTATTTCTTAACCCTATGACACTGATCCCTCCAACATCTCACATGTTACACTGCACCATGTATACACTGTGTGTGTAGGTAGTACTTCATGGATCTGCTAGCCACATTACACACAATCATACAGTACATGTATGTGTCTCAAGCCAATACCTGTAGCTACCCCCCCACCCCATTTCTCTTCTTATCACCTTCCAATTCATCACAGCCTCATTTGTTTATGCTTGTATAAAACACTACTCTGGTACCCATATAATCATCACTTTTTGCTGGTCATCACCTGTGCTTGAGTCAATGCACAGATGATCCCTGAGTTCCATACTACGTATCTACAAGCTACAGCTGCTATATCTCTTGTATCTCGCAAACCCTCTTCGTTACTATCACCCCTCACACATTCCCTGTCACCTGCTATCACCGTGACCGCTTGGTCACTCAACAACACATCGAGACCTCTAGCCAGCCCCCTGGTACACAGCACCAACACATCGACCCTACCAGAGAGCCAATGGACAATTGACTGCACACCACTGGCTAGGCTATAGGTCCCCTTTTAATAGACCCTTAATTACAATTCCTTGGCCTTTGGGCATCTTTTGAAATACAGGGACAAACAGCCACATGGGCACAATGCTATAAGTTGAAGCCAAGTCCCTCTTCCCTGTCAGTTAGCATCTTAACAGTATACCAGAACTCCTACATTCGGCTATTACAGTATGCCTCTAGCAACCAGGTTCTCAGTACATAATGCTAGTAGACCAACCTGACCATCCTTGCAGGGCAAGGACTGAATCCTTACCACCCCGAGACAACCCACCATTCAATAATTGTTATCAGAATCCATTGCCAGGACCAGTTTGTTGAATCATTCCCTGAGGCCATATTGAAGATGTCTCCAATAAGAGCCAAGAGGAACCTTGAGGATGTTCAAAAGCTTTTCTGAACCCCAGAGATGGTGACCTAAGTGAACCCTCTATCCCCAACAACAACAATCCCAATGACTCTGATGATGGCTCACCACCCAGTCCAAACCCCAGGAAAGGCCCTGTGCTTCCTGAGCAGGTCCCTGTAAGGGTAATGCTCAAGTGCTGTAGAGATCACACAATCACACAGGCTGGCAGAAGGGAAAACCAAAGAGAAAAGTCTAAGGTTCCTTACTGCCAGTGAGCCTGTATTATACTATGCCCGACTACAATCAGGGTCATCATCACTTGGCACCTGCCAACCCTGTCCTCTGCTGATCTCTAACCAACCCTGGGTGTTGTGTGGTATGTGAGCTGCTTCACTTCTACTGATGCTAATGGTGTGTTACCTCAATGTAAAAGTGAATTAGTGATTACATAATAGTGAGGCATTAATGGTTTGACTCAGGGAATATATAAATATATTATTTATCACAACATGATATAATGAGATACCCGTGCTTCGCACGGCGGGCGTTGCCCATTTAATTGATCGGTATTTTAAAACATCTCATTGAGTCAAACACCTTGTGGTAAGTCAAATGTATTCCCCATGTCCATATATCCCCCAGGTCTACGTATCCCCCATGTCCATG